>BMAO01015794.1:275037-381759 GCA_019973975.1 Trichonephila clavata
GAGCACCATGCAGATGACAAAACTTTTCGGTTCGATTCCACCCCAGTTTTGAAGGAAAGCATCTCGAAGGATGGAACGGGAGCATTCCATCCTTCTTCTCCTATCACCAATCTCTCAGGAGGACTTCAAGCTCAACGAATATTTAGAGAGTCCCCATGCTGCACAGGGGTACTACACATTTACAAACATCCATGCAGTCTCTGGGATTCGAGAAACGGGTCCAAGGTATAGCATTAAGCTTCACTAACACCTATCCCATCTGCGGAGACGGGCTCAAATAATATATGCATATTGTAAAACTTCATTATTTTTGTTTTACACTTAAATATCGCGCCTATGTTGGAAACTGCACAAATTGTAAAATTGGAATACGGTCACGAGAATATCAAGCGGGTAGTCGAAAGAAACTAAGTGAAAAATAATAAGTAATTATAAATAAATAACAATAAAAAGAATACCTTTCTTATTATTTAATTTTATTATTTTTTTCTTTATATTATTATTAATTTTATATATTATTATCTTATTGCATAGTAATAATTATAATAATATAAAAATTATATATAATTATATTATTAATATTAATTAAATTTGATTATTTAAGACTTCGGTAAACCCCACATTCGTATTTCAGTATACGAGCTCTCCATATCAACGAAAGTTTAGACTTAGAATGGCGGCAAATGGAGAAATAAGAAACGAGTAATAAAAAATGGAGCAACAGCGGGCAGTTCAACTCCTACGGTGCGTGTAAAATAGAGTGTCAATTTGGGGCGTTATCTTGAAAGTTGACATGGTAGCAATAGTATGTAAGTACCTAGATGCGTACATTGAACTATGCTTATTGTTCAATTTTTCTTTAGAGACTTATATTAGTGTATGTTCATAAAACTTTATTTCGAAATTATTTTTAGGTTTGCTTTGAATCTTCGTGAAAAGATTTTATTCAGATTCTGTGAACAACACATTTAAGTATTTGTTACTAGCTGAAAACCATAAAGTTAATTTTTTTCCCTTTTAAGTGCAAATGAATTTTTGGAAAAAAAAATCAAATGAATGAATTTTTCTTTCTCTCTCTCTTTGTGCGTATGTATTTACATTAGTGTGTGTGTGTGTGCGTAAAAAAGTGAATTTTCTCCAGATAATTTCTTAAGAAATACTTAATTTATAAAGAAAAAAACAACAAAACAAAAACAAAAATCTTCTTACTTTCAAAACCCTTTACTATCTTAAAAAAACAACTATAAAATGAAAAATGACAAGCGTGAAATAAATTAGTATACTGCGAATTTGTAGAAATTAATTATAAAATAGAGTAAATATATGCGTAAAAACAAGATTATAAAATCAAAAATATCAGTTAAAATTTACTCTCTTTGCATTGTAATGTCAGCAAACGTAGACTAACATGCTTCTGAACAGCTTGAGGAAAGATTTTTTTATTTAGAAATCCCATACTTACGTCATTAAAAAGCTATTAAATAACGATTTAGAATTTCTCTGAAACTCCCTATAGTTTAGTTGAATCAAAAGACAGAACTAGAGCTTATGTTGGATATAACATGAATATATATATTGCTACAATTCCATAATATATAGTAATTATTATTAATAGTGGTGAGTGTAAATAACAATGATTCATTTATGTGGTTAACTTTTAGCCTAAGGGATTAAATATTTGGAAACACGCTTTAAAATTTAAGAAATCGAAGCATTTTTGTTTCTGTTTGTGACAAGTTAAATAAAATATGCCACATATTATATAAATAAGTGAGAAGAAAATTAGGATGTGCCTAGAGGAAGCTTTTTAGTGTGACTTAGCAATCATATTTCATTTTGAAGTAATATTTTGATTTTACATTTATCAATTTAAATCGAGAAGACCCGATATTTGAAAAGAACTTTACAAAGTGCAAATATAATTGAAACCTTATAGTTTTGACCGAGTATTTACTACAAAAAAGTTATCACATAACGTATGCAAGAGAACTGATTCTTATAAATACCTTATTTACATGTATCAACGTAAAAAAACGATAGAAAACATGTGAATGACTGAAGATATAATAAATAATGAGCATCGATCAAAATACTTTATGCTTAAAATTTTAGTAAGTAGTAATCAATTATGCTTAAAAAGTTTGTTTTTCCTAAAAAAAATAATTCTGTTCTTTCTTCTCTTTTCGCACAGCCAAGTCTTAATCCATAGCATTATAATCAATAATATTAAGCGCGAGAATTATAGTGTATTTCAATATACCGTAAAATCCGGCCTATAATGCGCACAGCCGCATCACACGCATCTATACTTTTAACCAGATTTTTTTTTAATTTTCAGATATATTCACAGTATAAATCGCACTTCCTTTTTTACGAAGACATTTAAAATGTACGTACGCAATTCTCTTATGTTTTGAAGTCATTTATTCTTGATTTAATTCCAATCTTTAGAAAAAAAATAGTATACTTCGAGAAGTACAACCTTGTTAGGTTCTTGAAATATGTCATTTCTTTAAAAAAAAATAGTATTCAGATATATGTAGATGTATAATTCTTTTAAAGGCTATCTTTTTATTTGTTTTTAAAGCTATTGTTTGTATACTCAGCATATAACTCGCATCTGTAAATTTCGATCTTATTTTTTTAGTGTTAAAAGTGCAAGTTATATGTCGGATTTTACGTAACATTATAATAAAATTTCAGTTTCTAATGTAGTTAAGGGTGAATTTATATAAATCAGTGTTCATTTTTGAATTTTATTTATTTTTGATAATTGTACACCATGCATATATTTATACAGATCCTTAAGATTAAAAAAATGTTTGATTTGAGGTACTATTATATTATTATATTTCATTTATTTGTAACAAATGCCACGAATTAAGAACAAACTAGCTTTTAATAAAAGATAAAAAGTTCTATCAAACTATCCTTTTGTAAAAAAGGGATTCTCTATAGTCTTTGTAGTGAATATATTATTTAGAGATATATAGCCCAAATCTAGGATAATGTTTTCAGCATAGTAAAAACATTAGACTGACTCTACGGGCTTAATTATAGTTATATATCCATGTTTTGCGATGGTTCCGTGGTGTCCTTGTGCACGTATAATAGAATTAATACATTTTTATTAGACAATGGAACATGTATAAATGTATTGTATTAGGTTCTATTTTACTCTGAATAAGCAGCAACCATTTTAACAACCTAGTTCAAAATATATACAAGAATCGCATGTTATTTAGCGTTTTCAACAGCGAACATTTTTAGAAAAAGTAAAGAGTTTACAAACTAAAGAAAAAAATCCCCTCAACCCCAAAATACGCAATAAATAAATAAAAAAGAATTAGATTTTTCTCCTGAATGTAATATTATTTTTCGTTATAATAAATTAATATTTCGACGGATAGATTAGTTTTGTCCCTATATTCTGATGAGAATATTTATTGAATTTCAAAGATCTAACGGAATATAAACCCATCTTTACATTCACTTAAAACGTAGAGAGTAAAAAGAATGAAAACTCCATGCTTTAAGGTTCCCTTAATCCTTTTTGAAAATTCAAGCTTAGTTTGAATGCGATGCATTTGCTCCATAATTCCATTTGCATGTATTTAAATTCTATAAAAAGGTTATAGATTTGCTGAGTTGAAAAAATAATTTTGCGCTTAGTGTAATCAGAATATGAAGAATATCCCAGAAACAAATTCACCTTTAGAAAAAATAGGCTAAAGAAAGGGAAAAAAAAAACAATAATTGAGCTGATTTTTTGAACAATTATATGCGCAAAGTGAGTCGTACTTTAAAGCGCTAATTGAATACCAAATGTATTAACGAACTAAGCCAAAAGGCTCATTTCCTAATGATTTCTGAGCATTGGATTATTTCGGTCGTAGAAGCTTTACTGTACTCGAAAATGTATTGGAAATCATGTGATGGAAATGGTGACAAGCTTTTAGGGTATATATGCACATCGTTACAACAAATCATTACTATTACATGTCTTAGAAGAGTTATGAGGCCAAATGAAATGAAAATGACTAAGTGTAACACACTCACCTCTCTCTCTTTCTTTCTCTATTTCAGGTATGATTATGACCTTAGTATATAGTGGTGAAGTTCGTGGTCATCACCTATTGGCATTAAGACCCATCGTGTAGAAGAGGTCGGTGCACGTTAAATCTGTCGAGGCTCAATGCCCTCACATTGGTGGGGGTTGGAAGTTTGGAAAGAGGATGTCAGCTCAGGTATCGTCCTCGTCAATTTATTCTGGTTAATAATTACAAGGTCCGTTGCCAATAGCTTTACAAAACAGGGAACTGGTTTCTAGATGTAAGCCCTTTTCGGCTGAGTTTTGTTCCCCGGGGTATTATGTCAAAAGCTCTCTCGAATTGCTTTATAATTCGACATTAATTAATATTTCCTCCCTCATTCAAATGTGATTACTGTTTCAAAAAGAAAATTTGACATATATTGGCTTTTGTGAATTTATGAAAGAGCTTAAAGAAGCAGCAATAAAGAACTTGTAGGTTTCCTTTGTAAAGCTAATGAGAGTCATTTTATAAGAATTTTCACCACTCAGGGGGAAACAAAAATTCTCAAAACAAAGAATTTCTTTCTTTATGAAAACACGTGAATTTTTCTCTCTAATACTTCCCCTTCTTTATTAATTAATTAAACTCTTTTAAATCTTTAAAACTCGGAGTTGCAACATTAGTAACGCTAAGTTTAAGAAAATATTTTGTACGCTTAAGAATTACATACTTTAGCTTTATTTTATTCCATTTATTACATTTTGGTTCTCTTTTATTTGATTTATTGAATAATTTTCGTTTTCAGGGCAAATTCACTTATATTTCAATGAAGTAACTTTTACTTTAACGGGGTTTTTGGTCGCGAGTAGTTCGAATTTGATAAATTTATATGCTTCCTTTATATGATTTCTTTTGGTATACAAGTTATTCTCCCCCTCCTGTGGTCGCGGTAGCCTAATGGTCAAGGTAACGGACTCATAGCTAGCATATCATGAGTTCCAGCGCTGTACCACTGAAGAATCGACGTGTAAGAGAGAGGTGCACGTTAAATCTGTCGAGACCTCAAGCGTCCTCCCGTTGGTATGGTGGGGTAGTTAGGAGTGTGGGTGTCAGCTCAGGAGTCAAATTAAGTGCCGTCCACGTCACTTGACCGTGGTTCAAAATTACGAGGTCCGTCACCAAAAGCCCTCTTGCAGCTGAGCAGTGCGACATTAATATTCACTCACTCAATCATTCTCCCATCCCCCAACAATTATTCTTTGCATTCTAGTTCTAAATGTTTGCAATGTAATCAATATACAGAGTGAGAGTTCTATTAACGTTGCACTATATAGCAATACCAGGGTTAGTGGCAACAGACTTCGTAATTTGAATCTCGGTCGAGTGACGAGGAAGACACTTGAAATGGCATTCAGTAAAATCTATCATAAAAAAAGCAACTTTTACAAAAAGCACTGAACCAAATTTTGCATTTATAGAGTCATTTAAATATTAATACGCTTCTGTATTTCAATTTAAAATCGTGCATTTACACTAAAAAAGTTAAGTGTTTGAATTTGCCCTGTTTCAGGGATGAGCAAATAGAATTTTTTTGACTCTCGCTAGGACAGCCAGGAAACCAAATACATAGAAAATTCCCTCTACATTTGAGTCAACATATATTTGTGAGCAAAGTTTTTCTTGCAAGAATATCAACAAGAATAAATATAAATGCATGTTGACTGACTTTAACTTTTAGGCTGTGAGGAGAATTTGAACAAGCAATTTCACTTTTGATTTCAAAAAAGTTGTAAAAAAAATGTGATATAGGGTACATTTGTCTCTTTAAACTGATAATAAAATTAAATATGCTTGCAGTTTTAGACGCTATGAAATTTGTGCAATAAATTAAACGGATAATACTGCTCTTATTTTATTTACCTTATGCTTATTATACATAAACTTTTATAGTATAATGTATACCTTTTCTTTTGTGCAAATTTGACTAATTAACGTAATCATTGTAAGAAGCTGCAGCCCTCCCGTATTCTGTGCTCCCAAAATATGGCCATTGAGGCAAGCATTTACTTGCTCCTGCCCTATTTAAAGAATTTATATCGAAAGTAGTACATTACCGCTATTTTTATTTTTAATTAAAACTTTTTTTTCTAATTGATAAAACGAGGGTTTATCTCAAGTATTTTTTGTGTGCTTTGAGCATATTTTATTTCTGAGATTAATTATAGAGCAAAATAAATATGATTTAATACAGTGGCGCAAGGAAAACAATAGGACCGCCCTGCAAAATCAGGTTTAGAGCCCCCAAGCTCAAAACCGTACTTTGCGTCAGTCAAGCTTTATGCTCTCTAGAGTCTCTGGGCCCTCTGGAGTCTCTGGACCCCCTAGAGTCCCAGGGTCCCCTAGAGTCCCTGGACCCCCTGGAGTCTCTGGGTCCCTAGAGTCTCTGGGGCCCCTAGAGTCCCTGGAGTCTCTGGGTCCCCTAGAGTCTCTGGGTCCCCTAGAGTCTCTGGGCCCCCTAGAGTCTCTGGGCCCCTAGAATTACTGGGCTCCCTAGAGTCTCTGGGCCCTCTAGAGTCTCTGGGCCTTCTAGAGTCTGGGCCCCTAAAATCCCTGGGCACCCCGCAGTGCGGGGTTGCGGGGGTGTTCGTTACTGGTTTAATATATTCAGAATTATAATAATGGGTCTATTACAAATTGCGTGTGTACCTATTTAATTGGTTTTCTTCTTCAAGTTACCAGGATAATAAAACGAATTACCTCAATAACAACAGAATTTTTTCGGTTAAAACATACCTTTAGATAAATATGTCAAATAAACTCGCCATAAGGAACATTTTTTTTTAAGTACAAAATTACGGAATTAGTTTTTGTGAATAAACGTTTTGTGTTCTCGAAAATGACAACAAAAATTAAGTAATTTACGGAAAGTGTCAATGAAACTTCAAACACATTATCAGTAAGGTGTTTGTTTCATCATGTCTCAAAATACTCTAACAAATGTTTACGGAAAAGAAGAGCTGTTATTCAAAATTCAGGAAAGTATTTTTTTCTGTCAAATCTTGAGAAAAAACAAGCATCTTTGGTAAAACAAACAAATATTAAGTTGTTTCAGTTGAAACATGAGCCATTAAATCCAGTATGGGATTACACCAAAAAAAGAAAATTGATTCTTTTTTCACAAGAACAAAAATTTTACGCCAAAGTTTGCCAATTGAATAAATGCGAAGCTGGCTTGAAAAGTTAAATACAAAATAATGGTCATTCAGAAAGATATATTGTCGTTTACCCCCTATTATTTTTTTCGGAGGGTAAATGCGGAAGAGAAGAAGAAAAACTACGAGGTGATAAAAGAGGCAAGAATTCGATCGACATAAATTTAGAAAGGATACGATTATACCCTTGAGAAAAATTACGTAAAATGTGTATAAACGAGGCGTTGATTGCACCTTCGGATTGTTTTTATTCTATTTACTATTAAATTTATGAACAGATATTAATCCTTTTCGTACTATTTCTCCCAAAGTTTGTAAACACAAAAATAATAATACAAGCACCATTTCTTTTTATGATCGCGTATCGTTTCTTTTTGTTTCATCGAAGCAGTTTGTGAGTTTATTTTTTTTTATATATTGCAGTGGAATCTGGAAAATTTGACCTAATAAGGAGCAATGAGTGGCAGAGTTAATGAAAATGCAGGGTTATCGAAAATGGGATTAAAACGATTTTATTTTATTTCCAATGGGGCAATGGATTGCTATTTACCATTAGAGATCTGATACGTTATCTGGGAGTTGGTATCAATTTTTAGTGTGGTACCATTAGGTGGAATAGCAATTTCCGCAATGTAATTTCGACGCCCAATTTCCTCACCAGAAGGAGGCACCTCAGTTTTAACGATGCGAAATGGCACGAGGAATTTAATTTTGCTGAGAGCACTCAAGCCAAATAGGCACTTTAGGGATCTTTAATATGCCACACAACCATACGACATGGCCACAATCGATTTTCTACATCAAGAAAATCCATCAAATCCGGCTGAGGTTGAACCCGCAAACTTGGAGCTACAAGGCCAGCGACAAAAAAACTATGCCACCCAGCCGATGAATTGAAAGAAAAAAAAATAAGTACGAGTGTTTCCTCGGAAAATATTGAGCTGCCCTTGTATGTATTGATTGTTTGAGAATACAACAGCAAAATAAAGCTCTCAAAAGCAGAAAATAAAAACTTAAACAAATGAAAAGTACTTACTTTATGAAGGCATAAACCATTTACTATATGGAAATGAAAATCAATGAATATATAGTACACATTAGAACGTCGTTTATATCCGAACGTTTATTATCAGGATCGTCAAATATCTGATCCAAAGTCCGGATACGTTTTCGAACAGTGCAATGCTCAACATTTGTTTCCTGTGAGGCCAAAAGTGACAGGAAAACCCAAGGTGAGGGATATTTGGGGAATATCAGCTGTGTGATTTGGTAAACATCTGCGTGGAATATTAGGTCAGTTTGTTTCGAAGTGAAGTGGTGATACGGGCTTTTTTGTTGAGTTTTGTTAATGTAGAAACCTGGAGGGCATGCGATGCAGAAGACTGTGGATTTCAAATGCTAAATAATGACGAAATAGTCACTTCCGTGCAAGAAGAATCCGACCTTGTCGACGATGAAACGGATGAAGACGTGGACAGCAACAACAAAATTAGCAAATGCTGGTGCGTTTCTGCGTTAGAGACAGCTATGGAGTGATATAAACAACAATCAGAATTCTGCCATACTCAACTACTGCTGCTAAAGAGAATCACAGACATTGCAGTGAAAAAACGAAGGTGTACAATGGTACAGAGAAAAATAAGTGATTATTTTCCACAATCAAGTTTAAAATTTGACATTTTGCACCTATTTTGCTTTTTCTTCAAGCTCGTTTCCGGCATGTAATGATTTTCAATATTTGTATAGTATCGAGTATCATATACTGCATGGGTCACATTCGGTTTTCGGTTAACCGAACAATCGCGTATTCGAACGGTGTCCGGTCCCAATTGATTCGTATAAACGACGTTCTACTGTATACGGTAATTTTCTTGAACAGGTACACCGTAGAAAAGTACATTATGAAGGCTTAAAGCTATTTATAATGAAAATTAAATCGGTGACTTTTCAAGAACTGGCTATTATTTTTAAAAAAATACTCAATGTCTTATTGTCTTCCGAGCTATTCTGTGGGTGAGTACTGCGTCATCACGAAGAAGACGAAGGAACATTAGGTTCATTACCGACGCACCTATTTGTTCAAAACTCGAGAGTCACGTGGCTGAGTTATCCGGTCTGCAAAGTGTCGAGTTTTCGAGACTCTGCTCTTTTTGTATACCTTCCTTTTTGAATTTTTAGCAATGAAATTTTATATAAGTACTCACACTTAATATTCAGTTCTAGCTGTAGTTTAGTATTTTCAAGTTTTCTTTCTTATCTCAAAATGTTAAGAAAATAGTATTGAAAAATGTTAATTTATACTGGTCCTAAGAAATAAAAATATTTTTAATTGCAAAAATATTGTACCATATACTGTTAAGCAAACATCTAGTTTATCCCACTTTATTTCAAGATTCTATATTTTTCAACATTATTCTATCGGAATCAAGCAACATTTATTCATTCATGTGAAAAAAGAATTTTTGCTTTCAAAGTGACCCACAAAAGCAAAATATTTGCTGAAAGTTGACTTAGTTTTCGTATTTTCTTATTTTCCCTGTTCTTTTTTTCAGGGAAATTCGATGAATCAGGTTGTAAAGAAAACAAATTTCTCTTAATGAACTGCATTTAATGTTATCTATCCTTTCACATTGATACATATTACTTAGAAAATCGAAGATGGAGTAGAAATGCTTTCCTCTAATTCGAAAGATGCAGAATTTATCTTAAGAAATCTATTCTTGAGTAATCAACTTAAATAATGTAATTTAATGTAACAATAACATAAATTTTAAGGATCTGTGATTGAGTGAAAAGCTTGCTTTCAGATATCTCTTTTTCAACTGAAAAAGAATAATTTAAACTGTTGCATGACGCAATGTATAAATGGATTAACCACTTGCCTGATTATCCCGAGTTATCTTGGGTTCATATATATATATTGCAGTTAATTATTATCCCAAGAAAACTCGGGTGAAGCAGAATTTGTCAGTTCGATTTGTTTTGTCATGGTTTTATTCGGCGTGGAGTAAATGAAAGGAAATATTCAGCTTTGATTGGCAATTAGCCGTTTTGTTCGTTTCGCGGTTCTTTTGGCCGGATTGGTCACGTGTTTTCGCTATTGTATAGTGTATGTTAGCTTGTGGATTATTAATGTATTAAGAAGGATAGTTGCGTTAAAAAACAGTAAAATAATGGTGATGATGAAAGATAGCGAAAACGATGATTTTTCAGATAATGATTATGAAGAGGTGGGCATTGTAAATAGCGGGAGCAGTGGCATAACGTACATCCCCGTACCACGGGGGGGGGGCAGGTCTCTAGGGGCCTAAAGTCTACTGTCATCAAGTATATATGGTTTTACAATCCTTTTTATGATCCGGCTTGGGGCCCAAAACCTGACTTAGCAGGGTAGCCCTAATGTTCTCCGTTACGCCACTAAGCGAAAGCGGTTCTTCTTGTATGTAGCCTTATTTAGACAGTGTACTCGCTCCCGTAAAAGCGATTTCAGAGGTAAGCAAGTAAGAAAAGAGACCAGATACTAATGTGCAGAATGTCGGGTATAACTTTGTGTTGTCCCTTGTTTCAAAGACTTATATTTAGCTATTTTCCATTTACCCGAGATAACTCGGGACAGTTTACTAATATTAAAACTTAATGCATTTAAACCTGTAAAAAAGTAAAAATTTGACTTAAAACCTACATATTTTTTTCGTTTCTCTTCCTTGAATTTAATAATAAAATTGAAAAATGTGATGATTTTTTGCAATTTTTTCCAAAAATATTTGTAAGGGAAGCGGTTAACTTTGATAGAAAGATCTTCTAATTTATTTGATTTGAGCTGGATGTTTTCAATCCAAAAATCGATTTTCATTTGTTAGGGAACTGCGATAAATTATAGTTACAGTTAAAATTTTGGCTGTAACCGCTCGTCATAACTCTAACTGTCCCATGCAGAAGTGCCCTTTAGCGATCACTGATCTTCAGTAGACGCCAGATGAAGAAATATTGTGGTCTCTAAGGAAAGGCATCCATGATTTTCACCCATTCTTTTCGTTAATGGTGTAAGTTGTTTTTGCGTAACCTAATTTAAATGAATAAATAATTGTTACACTAAAGAAGACTTCATTGACCCCTTACTCGAGTTTATCGCTTTTGGTTTTATGTTTAATGTCCAAAGCTTTTTTTAAAAATTGCTTCCCCTTAACAAAATGATTATTAACAAAAATAATAGAATGTTTGCAGAGAAATCCTCATTAGAAGATGCAATGGAAAATATATCTCATACATGAACAAAGCAAAATTTAAGTATACAGAAGCTAATAATTAACAAAAAAGCAATTTGCGGGAATGAAGTCATTAGCAGTAAAAAAGCAAAAATAAAACCAATTCATAGACTGAAATAAAAAATAAAGTTTAAGTCATTAAACTCAATCTTTCTTTGAATTTTGAAATGGTATCTATTGTTTTTATAAAATTATAAACAAAAGAAGAATTACTTGAGCAAATAAATTATTATCGAAAGCTACATTTTACTCCGTTGTATTATAATGGAGTTCTACGCAAAATAAAAAAAATAGATTTAATAAATAAGCGTTTAGATTATTTTATTTTTTTATAAAATAAATTTTTTAAGGATGCACAATGCATTTGAATTACAAAAAACGAATAAGTTGACTCCTTTTAAGAATCAAAGTAAAAAAAAAAAGAACGAGTTTTTTTTAAATACCTTTTTTGTTTGACTTACTTCACTTAATATCATCTAATTACATACTTAAATATAAAATTCCTCAATATAAATTCACATCACATACTTTTGAAAATTCAGTTTATATAAAATTTCTGTGACATTTTAAACATGGCATAATGGGATGCAAATGAAGCTTATCACACTTAATATATAGCTTTTGCAGTCGTTGTACGTCTGGCAGTCGTGTTTGTACTTTCAACCAGATAGCTTATTTCCAGGTTGATAAATTCAACCGAAGTTTGTGAGAGCATTTTTGTAATATCGTTATTTGATTCCTTCTTCGAAGTAAAGCTGCAACGTTAAAAAACAGCCGTTACTGTGTCTGTGGATCCTACGGATATCTTTATTTAGTTATTCTTAAGTCACTGATTAATTTCAACATGAGAAAAAGATTAGATAATTTTAAAAGGAGACTAGTGTGTGCGTAATAGAAATGGATGTTTAACCATTTTTATATAATTATTGAAAAATTCAAATTATTTTACATTATTCTTAGAAATTATGCAATTCCCAACATTTTCTTTTATTTTAAGTAAAAATTTTATGAACAAAAAATTCTATAAAATTCTGAAAAAATTTAAAGATTAAAAGCTTGGCTGTCTAGTTTTGCTTTTTTAAATAGACATACTTTTATTTATTATTAGCGTTAAATCCAGCGTACCACTTGCACTGCCGTATAACGCATACCTCTACTTTCAAGCAGTAATTTTTAATTATCGGTATATTTGCCGTATAATGCACACTCTAATTTTTACGTAGGAACCTGAAATGCACATTGCAATGTCTTTATGCTTTAAAGTTAATTATTTTAGGTAATACACCAGGCTTTTGAAAGAATCGTATACTTCCAAGATTTCAACCCTTTGAGTTTATAAGGCATGTCATTTCTTTTAAATAAACAGTATTTCAATCTATGTAGTAGTCTAATTTTTTCTAATTTTTTTATTTTTATTTTTAAAGCTATCATTTTTATACCCAGCGTATAACGTGCATCCGTAAGTTTAGGGGTTTTTTTCCTTTAAAAGTGGGCGTTATATATGCCGGATTTTTGGTATTATTTTCACTCATTTAAATTCTGGACGCATATTCATTATACTTTAAGGAATGCGCAAGATTAAACATTTCGTGATGTAACTCAACATTCATTTAACAAAGCGGTATTACGCAAAATGATTCGCAAAGTATAGTAACCAGCCAAAATATATACCGATAGGTGATCAATCCAAACTGAAAGAGCTTTCTATATTTAATATGAATTTAATTTTATTAACTATTTAACTAAGGTAAAAAGAAAAGAATATTTAAACATATAATATACCTAACTTAACTCAGTGGCGCAATAGCCCATGAAAGCCAAGCCTACTGT
This sequence comes from Trichonephila clavata, assembly GCA_019973975.1. NCBI lineage: Eukaryota > Metazoa > Arthropoda > Arachnida > Araneae > Nephilidae > Trichonephila > Trichonephila clavata. The sequence goes on from BMAO01015794.1 coordinate 288,379, forward strand.
ACCCAACTCAGTATACGTGATTTCGGGCCCTGAGATGCATGAGCAGATGTTCCGGTCAGGAAGCCAGTCTGACGCAAAACCCACAATGTTTTTCTAAGCAATCCTGGTACTTATTTATTGACCCACTGAAGGGATAAAAGGCTGAGTCAACCTTGCCCAGCCCGGAGTTTGAACCTTGGATTTGTTGCTGAGAAGTGCGATGCACTAACCACTCAGCCACTGGGCTTCTTAAATATAATATAAAGAAATTTAATCTTTGTATTGGGGAATTTGTAGAAGAAAAATCTCTTACTACACAGGACTAAACTAAATCAGATCAATTTACTGTCGCCCATAATAAACTGTAATTTTTAATATAAAATAACTGTAAATTAAGGGGACATGGTTCAATTTATAATGCTTTTACAATTTTTCTGTATTGCAACCTATGTATATACATTACGGAAACTAGTTTTTGTGCTCAGAATACGACAAAAAGTTAGGTGCTTAAATGTTAAAAGAAAAATTTAAAAATTTATGAAGTGATTTTAAAAGCTACTCCCCCTACAATAATTGGCGAGCACGCATGAAATTTGATCTACAATTACGTAAAAATGTGTAGAACAAAAGTTGGTATGAGTTTTCTGTTAACATGATTGATGTTGGTGAAAAACCTTTTTTGGGTGGATGTATTTGAAAATTCCTTGAAAAATGTAAAAATTTTAAATTCAACTGTTTTTTAAATGTTAATTATTGCTTTGATTCAAAAAGATGCATACCAACTTTTGTTACAAGTACAAATAGCAAATGAGAAAAAATTAGCATTTAAATGAAGATAAACTATTCGTTTTTTTCCTTTTAGATATAAATTAGTTTAAAATTTTTATTTGACATTGGAATGTGAATAGAAACAAACATAAACGTTTTCATAACGGGATAAGTTTTAATTTAAACCTTTAAAGTTTTATGACATCACAAAAAAATTTATAAAGAATTATTTGGGCTAAATATTTTTATTTCACAGATTTTGACAGATTTTTTTGTCAATTGAATCATACTGCTTTCTTGTAATTGTTATTTTGTTATACTCATTTGAACATTCCTTGAAACATCGATAGATTTTTAACACTCAATAATTATATTTCCTATTATATATTTTTGGTAGTAATGAAACAATATCTTGCTTATTCAGGCTAATAAGCGAAAACTGTGCTCACCACATCTAGATTACAGTAAGATATTCTATGAACTCAGAGAGAGATTTAACATAAATTAACAATAACTGTCTCTCTCATTGGGTTTAACTTATTTCCGGCTTAATTAGTATCCTTTTAAGACTGCTAAGTTGGCATCTCATAATTTTGAATCAAGGTTAGTTAAAAAGAAGCTGATGCGTCATTTCACATTTTGTACTTCCATTTCAAGACCATATGTGAGATTCTTGAAATAGAAGTATTTATTTAATTTTAAAAGTTGCTGACATTTTTCCACAAAATTATCTTTATTGGTTCGAGCTTCGAGTTCCCTAATCCCAGGTCGATGCTGCACTAGCCAGGTTATTAATAGACCGGGTTTTGATTTTGATATTAAAACTCGAATTTTTAAATTACTCTTTCTTATACGGGATTTTATTAACCAAATTAGAACATTTTGTGAAATTTAGCGAACCTTTAATATTTGCTTCCCGATCACTAATCCCTCACTTAAAAACAGTAATTGAACTTGAATATGTCTATATATGTGTCTGTAACTTCAAGTATCCGATTATGTTAGGGAACGTGGTTTTGAAAATCCGTATAAATGAATGTTTATTTTTGATATTTAGTATCACCTGAATTAGATTATATATGTAAAAGTGTTTTAAGAATATTGCAATGGAAAATATTTAAAGAATTTTTTAGATTTAAAAAAATGAGGAAAAGGAGATATTTAAAAAAAATATTCTCTTTTTATAGAAAATGCTTCTGCAATAATAATATTTTGCTTATATATATACAGTAGACTCTCGATAATTCAAAACTTCGATAATACGAACCTCTCGATAATTCGAAGTATACGCTCAGTCCCTAGAAAAGCTCTTGATATTTCGAACTAAAACAATACATTTGGGTACACTCAATAACACGAAGTAAATTCTGTGGCTGGCCAGACTACATCATGCAATATATAATTCGAAGTTTTCTTATTAAACTCTCGACAATTCGAACACTCACTATCATGTACAGTCCTGTAGCAAACATGCTGGATCTTATAAGTTTTGGGATTTATTGTCTCTGCGTGTCTCCCCTGTAACGTAGCCCCTTCAATGACCATCTGTCTGCTACCCCTTTTTAGTGTTTTCCGGTTCATCGGGTGAAAAGTACACTTTTATTGCTTTCTTTCTTCAAGTGGACAATAGATCAAGCGCACCTGTTGTCAGCCGTCCATATCTTTCGCTTAACACGTGGCCTTGCGACACATGTGTTCAGAAAGGATGGTTCACTATTGGGAAGAAGAGGTGCGCAGGATTGTGTTTGAATGTATTATTTTAATACAGGACTTTTAACTTCTATATAATAGTTATATTATATAATACTTATGTACTTTTTAGAAATACTTTAATTTTATACATATGTACAATTGTTTTTTTTACAAAGTTCGAAATTTAAATGGGTTAGCAAAATTTTTCTTCGTGTATTTTGGGAGTTTTTCCCTACCCGTTGATTATTCGAACTCTTGATAATTCGAAGTTTTTCATTGGTCCCTCCAACTTTGAATTATCGAGAGTCGACTGTATCTAAGATTTCACTACGGGGCCTGAGCCTGGACCTTTAAAAAAGTACGTTTTTTTTCGAGCGTTACTCCCAACTTAAATAATAACCTGTTTCTTATTAAAATTCCCCTGCTGTAATATATTAAAATATGAATAAATCTACTTCTAAATTATATGTTTTAAAAATTCTAGTCCATACTCTGCACAGGAGTCTTAGCTATATATAGAAAAAATATTATTGTTATAGAATTATTTTTCACAAAAGAAAGGGTATCTAGAAAAGTTATACAAAACATTCTCATTTTTCATGTCATTCTTTCTTAATTTTATTCCAAAAAATTGTATTTACCATATAATCCTGCGAAAAGCGCCCATCTATACTTACTTTCAAGTGACAGTTTTGGATTTTTAGATATATTTCCCTTATAACGCGCACCGCCTTTTTACAAAGAATCCTGAAATGTATGTGTGCAATGCTCTCATGTTTTGAAATCATTTATTCAAGGTAAAACTGAAGAAAAAATAGTACGCTGTTAGAACACTACAGCCCTTTAAGTTCATGAGGAATAGCATTTCTTTTAAATAAACATATTGCAATTTACGTAGACGCGTAATTTTTTTTAAATGCTGATATAATTTTTATTTTTATTTTTAAAGTTCTCATTTTCATACGCGGCGTATAACACGCGCCTGTACAATTCAATCTTATTTTCTGTGTTAAAAGTGTGCGTTATACACCGGATTTTACGGTAAAATTTTTTGTTAGTTTATTCTTAAATATTGTGTACATTTATTCCACTTTAAGTGGCACTATCTCAAAAAATTTATTTATTTGTACGCTTTTTCAAAATTACTTTTTCGAACGTTTTCGGATACTTTTGGTGGAAAATCTTGAAAAAACAAAAATTAGGGCTTAATAGAAATAAAAGGATTATATTCAGTGAAGGACTGGGGCGGGAGGGTTGAATGGAGAAGCATGGATTTTTTTATTTTTTTTTTTTTTTTTTTTATTGCGTTCATTTATAATGTTGTTAAAAAAAAAAAAAAAAGGTTATTTATTACCAAAAGTAAATGCGTTATATAAATAGATCAGTGTGGAGATAACATAAATATTTAATTTTACATTAAAATTACCTTTCTTTTACTTTTCTAAATTCAAATGATTTGGTAACTATTATGTTAATACAAATGTTAAATATATGTCCTTTACCAAAAATAAGAATATTATATAAATAGATCAATATGGAGAGAATATAAATATTTGATCTTAAATTCAAATTACCCTTCTTTCACTTTTATCAATTCAAATGATTTGACAACTATTACTTTAATACAGTTATTTAATTTATAAAATGCCTATAAAATAAAACCTATTTAAATAATTCAATTAGTCATACACAATCGAGCTACTTCATTTAAATCCGTTGACTGGAGTAATTTGTATGTCTACTATAACTAAAAAAACAGTTTGAAATTCATTAATCATTCGCAATTAATATATATTCATGTTTCTCTTGTTAATAAAAAAACAACTTATAAGGTCCAAAAATACAAAACGGACGAAGATTTATTTTCCCTTGTTTCCCTCTGAAATATTAATTATTTTAAATTCAAAAAGAAAACTACAAACCAGAATAGTAAGAAACTATTACTCAGGCTAATTATGCAAAACTTGAAAACAAAATGACGTTAAGAAAGTTAAACATTAATCAAAAACATCATCAGATATAAAATTTATGTTGTTAAATTGTCCAGGGAAAAAATTCGATTATTTTTTTATTTAAATAAAAATAGGAAATATCGAAGACAAATTTGAATTTTTTCATAAAAAGATTTACACCTCGAAATACGTTTAAAGGTCCTAATATTTCTGATTTCTAAATCAAACAAAAATTCACATATGCAATATAATCTAAGTAAAATAGCAATAAAAATCTGAAGTGTCATCTATTTCGGATGATTTATTTGTTGATTAAATTAATGTTTCTCATAATATCAGAGATGAAAGTGATACAAGGAAAACGACGTAAAACAGAAAGATTGAATCACACATAATTGCGTGAAAAATAATGAAATAGATTATTATCACGAAAATGTGGGAAAGGAATGTGAAAATTACATAAGGAAGGTAACTCTGTAATAATTACACAAGTTTTATCATTTTGAGAAATAATTAAATATTCATTTTCCCTTTTTCAAGGTTATTTCGAAAACTTTGTACCAATTTACGTACCAATCTCTGTCAATTATTGTTTTACTTACGCTGAGGAATTAAAATTAACACTGCACTATTGAACTAATTAAGCATTGGATTTATCAAATAAACAACGAGTGATTATTTTCTCCGGAAAGTATTTTATTTTTTAAAACATGTGACAAATTATAAGGTAATAACCAATTATATACAAGAGATAGATCATTAACGTATAACTTAAATAAATTGACTTCATCACAATAAGTGTTGAAGGATTCTTAACAAGGATTGAATGATAATTTAAAAGATTTTATTTAAATGAAATTTTAATTTTATTTCTAAAACGCTAAACTCAATTTACCCAAAGAATATAAAGAAAATAGTTCTAAGACGTTTGAAATCTTTAATGAAACAACGATAATTAAAATAACAGCCAAACCTAAATGGGAAGAGATAGATGATACACTTCTGTTTATTAATAGTTTTAAATATTTTTAATATTATTAATTACATTAAAACATGCAAATAAATCGATATTTCATATAAATTTAACAATATTTATACATTTCTAAATCCCATGCATTTTGTAAAATACCATAACAAACGTTGACAAATAATATAAAGAATTTGTTATTTAATATATCAAATTACGTGTGTCGAAAATAATTTTTTAGTTTAAAAATATCATAGAGCTTTAGAAGACATTTTAAATAAAATACAATGATTCAACTTTTAATGACGTATGTAAGAAAGAACAAAATATGTTTTAATAGACATGATTAAACAGGAAAAAAAATTTTACGGTAATGAAAGTTGTTTAAGAAAAATATGCATGTATGTATTTGCCTTAATCACATTTTATTAAAATAAACTGTTCAGGCAAACATTTATATTTCTTCTGTTTTCACTGTTTTTGCTTTTAATTTATATTTTATTTAATTTCTTTTTTTTAAAATAATTCTTAAGCTTTTAAGGTTGAATATGCTCTCGGGAAATCATGAAGTTTAATTGATAGTCCTATCAAAGACTTATTGTTAGTATAGGTGTTTATATGAGAAATAGAAAAATATCATCCGAAAATGTATATATTACCAATAGTTACATCGGTGAGAGAGAGAAACTAAGTAAAAGTTATTAACTTTGCTACTAACTTACAAAGTTAGTAAGAAAATAATAAATAGTATAAATTATTTTGTGAATATAATTATTATATGCTAATAATACTCGATATACTTTTGAAAAAAATTATTTCTCTCATATTTTTATACATTTTTATGTTATCATGCTAAAAAGAAGGTAATGTTTTTAACGATTACCTGTCAGCATCATAAAAAACAGGTTAAATTATTATCGCTATTGGTACCAATTGTACTAATAATGATAGTTGAAAATTTTGATATCAAATGAAATAGAAACATAAGAATAATTGGTTATTCCTAAACCTTCTATAAAAATGGAATTATTTATTTTTACTTTAAACCAATATACAACCAAAACAAATCAAAGTTTTCTAAAGAGTGTACAAAATGCTTCATAAGCATAGTTCATTTAATGTAGATCATTCCCAAAATATTAAAAGAAAAAGAATTAATTTATCTGAAAAAAAAATTAAAACAGTTAACAAAACCCCAAAAATAAATTGCTTAATTTGGTTTAATAGAATTTCACAAATCGCGGAGTAAGATATGCATTCTAAAAAAGATGGAATGCTATTTTTGACGTTTAGTAAAATTAATGAAAAGTAAATCTTTTTTTAAGAACTCTTCATATTATATTTTTACCTTAAATAATTAACTATAACGAGATGGTAAGCATTTCAAAAACCATTCATGCATGATCATAAATTAAAAAAATAAATTAGAAAAACTAAAATAAAAACGATTAAAAACGAAAAATATCCATTTTACTGAGAGGAAAAAATGGTTTATCGTTTGGTACTTTAAAAATTATTCTCAATAAACACGCATCGATACATAATTACTTTTATTCTTTAAAATAATTATTTCTATTCTCATCATTTGTATTCATTAATGAACATTTCATAAACAAAAAAATATTAAAAACTTATAACAGTTACTGAAAACAGTTTCAGAATTTATAAGCATTTACCCTTGAATTTAAATTTATTTAAAATAAACAAATATATCTCCAAAATGTATAGACAAAAAAACCAGACGAAAAAAAGTTTGCCTGATTAAATTTAATGAAGCCCAAAATAACCATCAATTCCCAATAGACCATACAAATTGACATTGTACTTTAAAATAAATTGGAAGATTAGAGAAAATCAATGCAGAAATGTACTCACGTATGAAATCATTGGAAGATTGAGCGACGCAGCCACAGTGGCTTCAACAGCACAGGAATCTTCCGGTCCGAAAAATGCAATGGCACCTTCCCGCCACTGTTGAATAGTGACGTACGTCCCAAGAAGCGTATCTCCTTCAGTATCATTGTAAATCATTTGAAGTTTGTGGCCGTTAAGAAAGGATGCATTGTTATTTACTACATCCAGGGCGTATGATATTGCACCAGAAATCACAATACCTTGCTTTTGGGTGTTCGTACGGCCTTGCATATTGGTCATATATCCAATGGTGAACGTTTCACCCTTCACACCAACTTTACTGTTACAAATAAGAAAGACACCCAAAAGCGTCATGATAAGTTTCAGTAATTGTGCCATTGACCAATGAGACCACTGTACCCAGTATTTTCTATTTGCCATTTTATTCGGTGAGTTCAAACACATATTAAAATTTGTTGAGTTTCATATTGAATGCACTTCTACTAATGTAATATCCATAATCCATTATTGAGGCATCAAGAGATAAACATGTGTTTAACACGCACAAAAAAAAAGTTATCTGTTTTAAGTCTTTAAAAAAAATTCCCCAAAGCCACTATTCTTTCAAAATTACATTTTAAGCATAAATATGTGAATTCTTTTTCTTTCTAATATGCCACTAAAAGCTTTTAAGCTGTTTGTTTTGTAAAGGAAAAAGGTACTTTTTCCAAATATATCAAAAGCTTTTAAGATGTCCTGAATGCATTTAATCCGATGAAATATTAATAAGTAATACATAAAAAAATTTTCAAACGTTTGGTGAATTTATTTTGAGGTTATTGCTGGATGATTCGGCATATATATGTTCCCTTAAAAGGCTTCTAGATAATGGATACATATCTCTAAAACAACAGTTTGAGTTATAAATTTGGTTTCTAGGTAGTTTTTGAAACACAATTCTCTCTATTATTCCACTGGACTAAACAAGTTGTCATTTCAAATACGATTTTCATTCATTTCGTAATTTACTGCAGCCATAAATATCTTATTTTATTATCCGCAATAAAAACAAAACATAACAAAAAAATGTTTAATGCGGAACCAGGCAAAAATTTTGCTCTGTCAACAAAAATGAGGAAATCATTGACAACTTAATGGATTACAGACATAAAACCCTCTTTTTATGTGAAATATATATACACTGTATCCTCCAAATAAAAAATTAGTTGTAAAAGCGTTTTCTGAAAAGTTTACATAACATTCAGATTTGAATATTATTTTTAAACTATGTCAATGTACACATAAAGCATAACTCTGTTTTAAACAATCACTCTGCTTTTGAATTATTAATGAATACATCTGCTTGCGTGAATGAAGCTTAAATCATATAAATAACTATCAAAATTTTTAATAACACTCCATAATTAGTGCATGTAATTCCCAAAATCGTGCACAAAATTTTGAAACTTTTTTTTTAACGTTTTAATACACAATGCTGGATTTTTATAATATGTAGAGATTGTTTCTTCTTTTTATGTATCCGTAAATGTATATATAAATGTATTACATATAATTGTTTACGGGTAATTTAAATCACATCAATTCATCGAAACATTATTCCATTCCAGCTAAATCACTTTTTTTTTACGGTATAAACAATGATGAAAAAAAGTTGTTATTTATTTATAGTACTTCTGTATAGCATAAGTATTAGTACTAAATCGTATGACTGTGCAAAGCTAAAAAAACAGCACATTGTTTGAGCAGAATAATAAAACACGAATTGCAAAGTACACATAGAAAAATGATCGGGAAAACTCTCCACACCTGTTGGTAGTATTCCACGTGGCGATTAGTCACCCAAAAAAAGAATTAAAAAAACTTTTTTCGAAAATGAAATTTGGGGGTAGGATATCCAGGGATGATGTGTGAGAACAAGGGCGGGATTCGCCGGACAACGTGACTTTCACCTGGCGGTGCGAACAACGTGGTTTCGCGGCATGAAAGAAGGTGAAGAGTCGCCGAGAAGATTGATCCACTTCTACAGTGAACGTATTTTGAAGTGTTGGAGGAAGAATCGCGCATTCCCACAGAGCCACCATGCGACGATGTCGCTTTGCCAATGACGTCATGAATGCGAGAAAACCTGGTGCGACCTTCAAGAAAAAAATAAACCTATAGTTTTCTGCAGTTTTCTTGCTTTTTTATGTTTTTTTATTCCCACCGTGCATCTTCACTTATTTCCGAAGTGATCGCAATCATCAAACGTGATTTGGAAGTGAGGAAACTACAAAAAAATAAACGAAAGGCTCGATATTTTTTTTCGTATGTTTGCGTATTAAAAAAAACCGAAAGTCATGTGTTGATGTTTATGTAAAATGATGTCGAAAAACCTAGATTTTTATTTTATTTTATTTTTTTAAAGTTTGTAACAGAAATATTTTTATCAAACCTGCGTGAGTTTTAAAACTTGCCATATCGATAAGTTTTTTTGAGAGTTTGAGTATCGATTTGAAAAAGTTTTGAATTTCTTTTTTCTGTTATGCTTTGCATATACGGAAGCATTAAAATGTCGTAAGCGTTTTCTGATACGGTAGAAAGTTTGAAATTTTCTTCAGCCAAAAGAAAATATTTTTTTTTTATGTTATGGAAGAAAAATTTACTTAGAAAAACATGGTGAGTTTTGGAGTTAATAAATATAACAATTTTATCTGTTCTTTTCGGCTCACAGAAAAAAAAACGTATCTTTATGGCTATGTGAATAATGAGAATCCAGAATCTTGAATAATGAGAATCTTAGAATAAAAAGTTCGATATATGAGAATCAGATTATATAATGGAAATAGTTTCCTTAATTTAAAAAAAAATATGTTAAAGTCTGTGTTTTACAAAGGGAAAAATTAAATCAAATTTAAAACATATATCATTTTAAAATATTTTCTAAGACAAACCTTTTTGAAAAAAAAATCTGTTTAGTTGAAAATTCAGAGGTATATTGAATTTTTTAACTCTCGCAGATATTTTGCCGACGATTTGCAAAAGAGAGAGAATTTAGATTTTTTTTTTTGTTGTGAATCAATGTGAGTTTTAACTTCTAAGCTTTACAAATGTATCAGAAAAGCACTAATTTGCTTTACGTTTAAAAAAAGTTTAACTTCATTGTAACCTAATGAAAAACTCAAAATATTTCTTCACTGAAAGGGGAGAGGGGGCATTAGCTCACAATAACCAATTTCATTTCGAATTGTAATATAAATCAAAATCAATTTATGAAGTTATGCGGAAATTTAGGGAAAGAAGTATGTGCGCCATAGTTTATGAGTCGTATGTTTTATCTAATCACGGTTTATAATTACAGGAGGCCCATTCAAAAACAATTTTTAAAATAGTTAAATACGATGTGTTTATTTGACCAAAAAAACAATGCATTTTGTAATGAAGAAATTTTATAAAATGCAAAAATGCTTTCGTCTTGTTTTAAGATTAATATTTTATTTTGTAAAAACATCGTAATTTTATTTTATACAAAAACAAAGGCAGGTAGGCGCAAATATGACAAAATTTGAGGAAAGATTTTAAACTAAATATACAGTAAATAGTAAATACAGCAGATGATTATAGAAAAAAATATTCAAATTTAAATACTTTGTAAGAATTGGTGTATTTTTACATGATTTAATATGTTTCAATTATTCCTTCTTGAATTTATTTTCTTTTTAAAACAATTTTTTAATGAGAATTCATTTTACAATCCACGTTTTAATCATCTAGAAGAATATTTACTAGTCGACTAGTACCAAGCTTGCTTGGTAATTGAACACTGGAGGTTTCGCGTCAAACTGACCACTTGACTGAAACATCAGCACATGCACCCCAGTGCCTAAGCTAAGGTTACGTAAACTGAGCTAAGAACAGTAGGCTTTTCCCTTCATGGGCTGTTGCGCTGCTGAGTTCAGTTCAGTTCAGTTGAATATTAAACTATGTTTTTAATATAAAACTATATATCTTTTATTTATTACATAAATTGTATTTTAAAAATTAATGTGTATGTTTTTTATTTATCACATAAGATTTTGTTTTGAAATAGAAATATTAAAACTGTAAAAAGAAAAAAAAGAAAATAATTGACCACGCATACACACATTGGGCCAATATTTCGTGTTGGGACACCTTAAATATTTAATACGGCATTAAAATTCTTCTTAGCATTGAATCGACGAGATATTAAGGTAGTCGGTACCACCTATAACGTTAAATTGAAATTTTTAGCGCGTTTTTCACGTAGTGGAACAAAAGCGCTATTAGGACGCAAATTTCGTCTTCGTTCCATATTTTGTGGTACCTTTTTCTCAGCCAATAAGCAACCAATTGAACTCGGGTTTTCGGCATTTGGTCGCATTTGTGCCCTAGATGAGCCGAATCATATTTAAATTTTCCCATAGTTTTCCCGAATTTTCCTACAAATTTTCCTGAATTTCGCTAGTTTATAACAAAATGTTCTCAAATTTTACCTAGTAAATTTATTGTTTACAAAAAGTTTTTTCTTCTGTAAAAAAATTTTTTGTGCTTTTTTATAGTGTTGATACAGATTTGTGTCATTATTTCTTTTCAGCTCAATAGTAGTACATTTAGAGGAGTGGTACAGTACACACCACTACTTTCTGTTAGTAAAAAGTTCATTAGTTGCATTATTGTAAAATACAACATGTGAAAATCGCGCTAAAATTACTTGGCCATGCCAATGATTGATATCTTGTTTATATACATCTTCTCAGAAACTGCTAAATATAAAAATTTCAAATTTTGTCTGTATATTAATAATACTTTTATATTTATACTGAAGTGGTATTTTTTAAATATATTGTTTGGCTTTTTCAAAATCATGCAACGTAAAGTATCACAATAAATTTTTTGAAAAAAAAATTGTCTTTTTTTTCTTCAAAATATTTTGGGAAACTTTCAAAAAGCTCTCTTCAGTAGATATATTTACTTATTAGTTATGTTTTGTAAAAATATCATGTACATTTATACAGTAGATTCTGAGAAAAAGGTAAACGCATTTTTAAAAATATCGCTTTAAAAAATTCCATTTTTATTGTATAAAGTCACATCATCACAAAAATAATGAATTATAAAATGTATTTTTCCCATTTTATCAAACATTAATATTTCCTAAATTTATTTTAACTAAAATAGGAAACAAAAATGTCTTAAATTACCCAGAAAATACATACATAACATTTTTCAGTTATTCCCTAACAAAATATTTTGTAAAATTTACATTAATTTTCTCAAAACCTGTATCAATTTTTGAAGAATTTTTAGCTTTGATGCATTACAAACATCAAAGTTAACCATAAAACATCATCAATGCCTTGTAGTAATGTATCAATATGCAAAAGTTATGATTTGGGAATATGTGGGGGGGGGGGATTTTCACTATAGATTTGAATGTTAACACATTGAAAACTTCCTAAAGTGTCAGAATTCAAGTTTCTCTATATCTTAGACAAGTGATTTCTGAAACAACCACAGAAAAACTGTTTTTTTTTTTTTAATTTTTATGTATGTAACAAGCCTCTAGCAATAACCAAGACTATATGTCTTTTGTGACTTTTTTTCAGAAACTATTAAACATAAAGACTCAAGATTTTGTCTGTATACTAAATAAACCTTTATCTTTATTACTTAGTGAAATTTTAAAAATAAATTGTTCAGTTTCTTTTATTAAAAATGATATGATTTGTATAATATAATTAGGAATTTTATGAAAAATGTAATTTTTTTGTTATGACATGCGTTTTATAGCTATATGCTTTAGAAATATTTCAAAATTTCACTTTAATATACACATGTATAAATCCATGCAGGCAGTAGGTTTAACGACTACAAGCATTTCAAAAATAAAGTTTTTAGAAACAGTAATTTTGAAAAGAAATCTTACCTTGTCAAAGAAAGTATTCTGCTCAACTTGTTAATCTTTGTTTGGTACTCCAAAAATATTGTTTGATTATACATTGGTTTCTAATTAAACTTTAAATTACTCCAAACATTTATCTACAAATTTCGCTCCAAAATTGAACAGTTAAACTTGCAGTTATTCACTTATCTAGAGTTCATTGCACATGCATAAATTAAATGAGGCTTTGCAATTGTTTCAGGATATTTAAAAGGCAAATTTCTGTCAAAAGTGGTCGTGCCAGGTCAGATGAGTCATTTAAAGCCATTTTGACATATTTTTAATTTAAAATATGGCACATGTGTTATATCCCTAGAAAGGTCATGAGTTAAAGATTTCAGAAATATCAAAAAATTCAAAATCGATAATTTCAAGATTTTTAGCCTACTGACTTATTTTAATAGGCCTATGGAAAAATATGAGACTATGTTTAATTGCATAGGATTATTGATATTGGTTGATAGTGGATCTAAACGTTGGATGTCTCTGGTATCTTTAACACCAAAGCTCTCTACAGGATTTAGATCTGGGGATTGTGGGAACCAACTCATCTAAGTGAAGAGTCTTCACCACTTTTTTCAAACTGATTCAGTTCTATTCCTGTGGTAAGATGCATTATCCTTTTTTAAATATTCACTGTCATTGGGACAGATCATCAACATTACAGAATGTACTTGATCAGCATCAATATTTATGTACAGGTATAATCAGTGGCGTAACGGAAAATAGTTGGCCCCCCCGCAAGGTCAGGACTTGGGCCCTAAGCTAATATATATATATATATATATATACTTGCTAGAAAAAGTCGGCGTTCATCTACTATCTACTACTGCGTACATAAACAACGAGAAAAAAATGTAAAACAGAATTTGAATTTTTTTTTAAATGATATTTTATTTGGTTCATTCCAAGTATTGAGAATAACAAAAGTAAACTCGGTTTTTTTTCATAGATTTTAAAATAAAAACAAGTTTTTTGCGATACCAACAATAATCAAGTAGAAAAAGTTAGCGTTCACTGTGTTTAAGAAGTAATTATAAAAATTATTTAAAAAGGATAATGAGCTATTTAATAGCTGCAGTGGCGTAACGGAAAATAATAAGGCCCACCCCCTCGCAAGGTCAGGTTTTGGGCCCCAAGCCAGATCTTACAAAGGATTAGAAAATCAAACATAATGTACCGGTACACATCACCTAAAAACATTTAAACATTAAACCTATAACTGAATACAAAATCAACCTAAGTCTGAATAAACGAAGTAAATAACCATTAACATTAGAGAGTATTTATGGTATTTATTAAAATGGAAAATCTCTCTAACAGTCGAAAGATAACCTGGTAACTTTTACAAAAACAATACATTAAGAAAGACACGAAAACTGTAAAATAATTTTCGTTTTCAAATTCTTGCGAGAGAAAAAAGAAATCGTTTACCTTATTCTTTACGACTCCTTTTCTTTAGATAGAGTATCCTTAACAGCTGAAGTGTCCGCAAATGTGTTTTTTCTAATGAATTAATTTTCATTTCCATGATTTGTTAATCAGGTTCACTAGCATTACTATTAATAGTACTTGTGCACAAGATTATGCACTTGCAGAAATAAAAATTTATCCAATTTTGCACATTTACTATTTATATTATACTCCTTTTCCTTTCGAATTTTTCGTTTTTGAGAAACATTCAAAGTTTATTTCACTCCACTCATTTAAGAGTCGCGTTTCTTCATGTCCAATTGACAAAATGCCATTTTTTGAACCAGAGTATTTTATTCCAATAAAAAAAATACAGTTCTAATTATGAAAGCGAGAAGTGAGATTGAAATGTTTTTATCGTTAAGGAACACACCCTAAATTGAAGTGCATTGAACATAAAAATAGAGATGCCTGTTCTATTTGAAAGCAATTTTGTCAAACGTTTCTCATTATGCTTTACTTGATTGAACACTCATAAATCTGACCAAATTATTATTTAAATGCTCTCTGTGGTTTTCCAAGCATCGTAATACTATTTCACATGAAAAAAGCATAACAGATGTACGTTATTTACGACTTCGCTAAAGGAAAGTGAAATACATGACGGGGAGGGGGAACTAAAGTTGCCAATAAGTTACTCTGCCACTTCGGTAGAAAGTATATAAATCATGTCTTTTTTTCTCTCTCTACTGCTAATGTAAAGTATACTACAAGAATAGTGATGATTTCTTTATTTTCCTAGCATTATATCCCCGATTTTCCATCTGACTTTTATTTTACCTGTTAGTAATTTGGGTTTGAAAAAACACCACTCAAGAAAAGTATCTCTCGACGCTGGGATTACAGTACATCAAACAAAATGTTTTTTGATTTCGTCAAAGATATCTAATGAGCGCATTAAAATTTTGATTTTGAATGACGTTAAATCGCCAATTGGAAAATCGCTTAAAAGTTAGATTTTAAAATTGAATTTTGAGAAAATCTACATGAAGAGCGTCAGTCAGGTTTTGGGCCCCCTAGAAGCCTTGCCCCCCCCCGCAGTGCGGGGGTTGCGGGGGTGTACGTTACGCCACTGGGTATAATGTATAACTGGTGTATATAAGAGGTTTACTTGTATAATGTCTTACTCAGACATCCATACACTCAAAATAAAGGGTTAAAAAAAATCATGCAAGAGAAAAACCTTTCCTCAAACATCTCATCAATTTCACCAGCTTAAAGTACTGTTTCAATAAGCAAGATCCATGTTTACGTGTTGTTTCCACCAATCTCTAAAGAGTAATTTAAATAAGTAATATAAAAAACAATATAAGTCAATTCCTACTTAGGTCAACAAAGAAACATTTTATTTTAGTTAATTTTTATTAAATAGTTACAATGTATATGCATATGCAGAATCACAATATCAAGTGACAAAATAGCAAAGATTCCTTGCAAAGATTTTTCCATTTTCCTTTCTATATATGGTGTTAGACTATTTTTTTATTTGTTACTATTTATTCATTCATTAAATTTAAAAATTCTAATAAAATAGTATAGTAAAAAATAAACCTCATTCACAGAAATTAGGCCATTTCAGGTGGGATTTGAACCCACGACCTTCGGATTAGAAGTAAACTGCTAAGAAGTTATACTGCAATAACTATCGATATACATTAGATACTAATGATATCTGTGAGTTATCAGTGCTCAGTGAGATTGCCTTTTATTTTTGAAGTGAGAACTTCTTTAGCGACGTTCATTTTTGGTAGGGGAAGATCTTATGGGTTCGCGTCACCGACATGCTCTGACTGGCGCCTGCGTAGTGTGTTGTTGGCCTTAGACACTTTTGGATGGGTGAAATCTCGTGCGTTCGCGTCACCGACATGCTTTTGCCGTATATCTGTAGGTATACATCTGACGTACAGTGCTGTGTATATCTTCAAAGTGAAATTGAATGGATTTAGTGAAAACTTCAATGTGAAACTGTGCATTGATGAAAGTGTTTTTGTTTGATTATTATTTGAATCGTTTAATTGAAGAATCATTGTGCAGTACAATAGTGAGAACTAAATAAATATACTAATATTTTTAAGATAAAAAATAAATAACAGAAAATTATTTTAAATACTTGTATTTATTTTGGCATTTGAAAATTTTATGTTATTTAAAATCATTTTAAATCTTTGTATTTATTCTGGCGTTTGAAAATTTTGTATTATATATTTTCTAATATTTAACCTCTGAAATGCATCATACAATTCGGATTATCATTTCACAGTGGTTTAGACGTTTTCTTACTACCGTGGTAAAACAAAATTCTAGTTGTTCAATCATATTTTTATCGTGGATTTTATAAATTAAATTTTTTAAAAAATCTAATAAAAATTCAAGATTAATGTGTTGAAGTTTAAAATAACACCATAAAAGATCAACAAGTCATCGAGAGGATCTAATGTTAGAATTGAAAAGGTTACAAAACAATTCACTACAAACGCACCTATACTTTTCTAGAATTCATCTCCAACCAGAAAGAATTATCGATATTTTCATTCAGTTGTCAAAGTTTGCATGCGCATGCAGCTGACCTAAAAATTGATGCTATCGTGAAAAAAATCAAAGGTTCTGCTTTTGTCAGAAATTCGTATGAAAAGCGAAGAACCACTTGATATTCCGAATTTCAACTTTGTCGTACGTTGTAAAAGACCCGAAGTTCCAGCAGTAGGCGTAACTATTTATCACAATACTCAAGATACGTCACATTTCATTACTTCACATATGGACATACATACTAAATTCACAAGAAGCATTGGTGTTAAGGTTTCTGATATAGGCGAAATATGCGTTACTCGTTGTGATTCCGAGAATGGGCAATACATATTAATGTTTGCCGTTTATATTTCGCCTGGGAAATCTATGAGACAAATACAACAACATTTATTCGAAAATTTGATGATTTATACAAAAGAAGGTTCTGAAATACTCGAAAAAAGATTTGGCGAAAAATATGATAATGTACCGATGATTTTAAGTGGAGACTTCAATATCAACTTTGCAGATGATAAAAATCTACCACTAATTGAATTTCTAAATAAAACGCTTAATTTAAATATGTCCAATGATCGAAAACTCAGTACTACAAAATATAAAACGACGATCGATGCGGTTTTTACACACGCGATACTTAGATAAATTTGAATCAAACATTTTCCTTTCTTACTTTAGTTACCATAAGCTTATTGTATCTTTTTTAGAACAAAATGAAATAATTGAAAACAAAAAGTCTAAGTATTGTTAAAATTAATAATAACAATGATGCAAACAATTAAAATAATGTTAAAAATTAAGTACATTGAAATTTAAGTAAATACAAATACTATCCTTAAATAATATGATTGTATATTAATTGTTATTTCAATTGTATTGTATTTATATTTTGTCATGATCTTGTACAGCCCGTGATATATTTGAATAATAAAAAACCCTATAAACATGCATATAATTGTTGCTCGGAGTAATCAATAGATGTGAAAACCAGATTGAAATTGATAATTTTAATTCAAACATTATGAAATTTCAAATTTTAATACCAAAAGTTTTAAGTTTTCACTTCTATCGGCAGTCTCCATAACTGCCAATTTTTTCATTTTTTAATTTAATTAATGTGGATGAACATTTGTAAAACCTGCATTAGCATCAAGTGCCATCCACTACAAGTTTTAAAAAAATGCATTTGGACTTGACAGGATAAATAGAAAGTATTTTATAAACGCGATTGAAAATTTGAACAAAATATAAAAATATATAAATAAGTATATATATAGTTTGTTTGAACTAATAGTATAGAAATTGAAAAAGGAATCATCAGACAATAATACTTCTTCCCAATTGTTCACCATTGATTCATTGCATGCATAAGCAAATTTGAGACGCTTTATCTTATTTGCTGCAGACAACAATGCTGACGCTCGGCCTTGTTGACTTGAACTTCGGCTAACATAGCCCATGTGGTGCATAGAATCATAAACTAACGTGGACGATCCTTGATCTGCAAAAATTATCTGCATTGTTACTTTTCTGTTTTCTTTCTCAATTTAAGAGATATTCTGGTTCTAACGACCCTTCGCCATTCGTTAACGCTTTTACAGTCGCCCCTCGACTATAAGCCACCAAATCTCGTGTTTGTCTCCATAACAAGTAATTCGCCAATACACTTTATCTAAGTTTCCTTTAATATTAAGCTAGACCTACAATGACTTTACTGTGACGCAATAACTTGTTTTCATAAAACTGTTGGTTTGTTCACAATATACATATATTTATTTATATATTAGGGCGTGTGTGGATTTTTGTTATCGGTTCTATCAGGCAACAGCTATTTATCAGCATCTATACGTATTCGGATATGATGTTCTATAATATGAAATATATAGGAAAAAATAACTAAAAAAATAAATATTAAAATTTAATATTGTCACAAATAAAATGAAAAAAAAAAGGAATCAATTGCAGTTAGATGATTTTAAACTGGCAATAAAATTATTCTTCTAATATTTAAGTAACAAAAAATGATGATCATTAATAAATTACTGCTAAGTAAAACAGCGTTTCTCAAACTGTGGGGCGCCCCCCCTCCCTTGAAGGGCGTGCTAGCTCTATTGAAACCGAACCACATATTGAAACCGAGGGCGCGAGCATATTGAAAAGCCGAAAACTAAAGATTATTTAAGAAAATTACAAATTTACTGAAATAAACAAAAAAAATACATTCTGACATAATAAAAAATAAAAGAACATTTACACTGATATAATGCACTTATAAATGCACAATGCATTTTATAATTAATTTTTAGCGATACTAAGTTAAAAGAACAAGTTTAATAATTACGAGTGATTCCATGATCCTGTCATATAAAAAATTATTTTCTAAAAGTATAACACTTACCTTGAAAATTTGTACGGTTTTATAATTAATCCTCGCTCAATCGATCAATTCGCTCCTCTATACTACCGTTTTCCCAAGTAGGATGCGTATGTGATGTACTGGGGGAGTCAAGAAAAAGAATAAATAAGCAACTCCTCTGAAATAAGTAAATCCTTCGCGCAAACACTGTGAAGTCCTTTTTATTGCATTCCATTGCCTTCGGAATAATTTTATGAATAGCAGTGCACGGAAAAGATCGTACTTCGGAGAGACGTATATATACGTCCACAGTAAATAACACTATGGCTGAGAGAGACGTTTATATACGCCCTTAAGAGGTTGAAGTTGGAAAAGCTTTAGCATCAAGGTATATTTTTTAATTCGATACATTGTTATTGAATGGAGGGGGGCACGATGGAAATTATGATTGTAGATTGAGTCGCAAATATTGGAAGTTTTTGAGAACAACTGAAGTAAAGAATAGTCCAATATACATTGCAACATTTCATAACTCCTGCACTCTCACCGTCAAATAAGTCCGATCCAAGCTTCTACCGACTTCCGCTTTATAGTGCACGGTGTTTTCGACAGTGTTTTTTTTTTATTATTATTCAAAACTAAAAAAGCTGTAAAATGTACTTGGTGTTTTTCCTCGTCGCAGTTTAATATGCGTCCTCTCGTAATATAAATGTTTAAAAAAAATCAAATGACTGATTTCCTATTACAAAAACTCCTCTTCGAATTTTTAACAAATTTATAGTTTTACAAAACTAAAAAACACCCTTTTATAGTTAATCGAACTAAGTTGTACCTAAAATTTTTAGTCGCCAAATCTGGAAGTGGGATCTGAAATTAATCTTCAAATCTGGAAATGTGGGATCTGAACTTGGTCGCCAAATTTGGAAACGGGATCTGAAATTAGTCGCCAGATGCGAGATGGGATCTGAAAATGCGAAATCATTAATCCTGATGTGCCTGATCAGGGCAATGGAGCAAAATTAATTAATTATTGTATTGCCATCGGTCCTGGACAAGTGAGCAAAATTTCGAATCATCTGACCTCTTAAAGTGGGAAAAAATTGAGTTAAAAGATTCCGTTACATACAAGTGAAGATTGTAAAAGGGTGTTAAAAAAAGATCAAATTCGTTAACTTACTACCCTTGTGGCAGTATTTAACTCACTATTTATTTTTAATTTTTCCTTTATCTATGTACCAGTAAACATCTTTCCCACCTAGGGAAGATTTGAAATTCTGTAGAAAAAAAGTTTCCATCTATCCTAATATATACAATTACATATTCTTTAAGAACGGTCAGTAGGCTGAAAATTTTTAGGTTATCGATTTTGAGATTCTGATATTTCTAAAATCTTTAATTCATGACCTTTCCAGTGATATAACATATGTTGTAAAGCCAGTATATTTTTTGATTTAATTATACATAATTAACTGTAGATTTTAACTGTAGTATAGCTGCCAGTTTAACTGTCAGCTTGTTTACCTACTTTTGGAGGGAAGTTTCTAAATTTTATGAAATCATTGTAAATTTTAATTTGAAATTTAGAACTGAGTAGATATTTTGTATTTTGTTGGAAAAGGTATTTCCTTCAAAAGTTTAGCCATATTTTAAGAAGATACTAATTTTAAATTCCTCAAAACTTTTTATAAAAACTGTAATAAAAACGTGGTAAGAAGCTATTTGCAAAGATAATAATAATAAAACTATTTTAAGTTGCTTGAATATCAAACATTGCATAAATGTGGCTACTCGCCATTTAATGATGCACTTATTGCAACCAACATAGATACTGGACAGGTAACAATTGTCAAATTACTGAAAATGTAAAAACTTGCTTTTTCATCAAAACAGTAAAAAAAAAATTGGTATCAACCAGTCTTAAACTAGGAAATTGAAGGGGAATCAAGACTATTTAAACTTTAATTACATTTTGGATAGTAACTAATACTTTCTTTTTTCCCACAAGGTAAGATTTTGTCCAAAAATTACTGTTTTCTTAAATTTATATTTTTAAAATTGTGTAAATATACTGTATGCATGTACTCTGTGTTCCTTATATATAATTGTGTACACTGAAGTGACATTTTTGAATATTTTTAAATCATTTAAATAGAAAGCAGATATAACAAAAAATGACAATTTTCAAAAAATTCATAATGATTTTACGTAAAAGTATGTTTTGAAAAATATCACTTCAGTATAAATGTAAGATTTTACTTCAGTATGAATATAAATGCTTATTTATTGTATAGACAAGTTTTTAAGTCTTAGTATTCAAGAGTTTTTCAATAATAGTTACTTGATTATAACTTAGATGTATAAGTTTTTTTGCCGTTGCGAGAAGCTTGTTACATACTTAAAAATACATAAATTTCATGTTTAAAAACATAAAATCAGTTTTATTTTGAGATCTGATACTTTTAGAAATACTGTTTGAATGTGAATATACAAAATCCTAATGAAAACTTTCGAATTGTCGGATAATTACATATTTCCAAATGCACACCTAAACCATAATTAAACATTTTCATAATACATTTCTGATTATTTATGGTCAACTTTGATATTTGTAATGCATCAAATTTAAATATTCTTCAAAAATTGATATAAAACTTGAGAAATTTGATTTAAATGATACAAAATATCTCGTTAGACAAAAACTGAAAAATGTTATGTATGTATTTTCTGGGTAATTTAAGTAAAATAGGAGACAAAATAGTCTTAAAATAAATATAGAAAAAGCTAATGTGTTCTAAATTGGGACAAATACATGTTGTAATTCATAATTTTTGTGATGAAGTGACATTTCATATTAAAAATGCATTTATCTCAAAACGCTGTTTTTCAAACTGCGTATTCCTTTTCCTCAGAAACTACTCAAAGGATGCTCATGTAAATTTCAGTGAACATAACTGATATGTAACTATATATACTGAAGTGAGATTTTTTTAATATTCCAAAAATATTTTTGTAAAAGTGAGTTATCGTGAGAAAAAAATGATAATTTTCAGAAAATTCTTACGTTGAATGATTTTGAAAAAAACTTGACAATATATTTAAAATTCTCACTTCAGTATACATATAAAAGTATAATTAATATATAGACAAAATTTAAAGGTTTTATATTTAATAGTTTTTGAAAAAAAGGTACATATATATATACATATATAATTAGCTCAATTTATCGTTAGCGGTATAGGGGGTACCGGCTACCTTAAAAGTTTTTTTGTTTTTAAAAAAGTAATTACGCAATTCCAAATCATTCAATTGAATTCCTTATTTTATTAATAAAAAATTTAAAAAAGTTAAACACAAATAGTATGAGAAATTGGCAACTCTGAAGTAAAATTTAACTCTGGATGAAAAAATAGGGGAAAAATTTTGGTAGTAACATTTTTTTTATGCCACAAATATATATTAAATAACATTTTTACCTGATCGAGAAAAGTATATATTGTCTTTCGTGACTCTTTAGTACTTTTAAAATATCTATTGGTTTGAAAACAATTTATTGTCATGATTCCAGACATTTTCTATAATATTTTAACTCTGACCCATCAGTAGTAGAATGTGGTAATTCAGAATTATATATATATCTGTATAAAGCAGAAGCATCATTGTAATAAATGGAATAAGTATATATACATATATTTTCGCAAAAGTACTTGCTGCCAAGTTCAGCTCACTTACCCCAAATAAATAAAAGTCATTGATCCGATATTATTCGTTCCAATCTTCGAAAAAACGAAGTACTTCAATCACATATAAGATTTGATCGATTATTTGATGGATTTGATTGATTGATTTTGATGGATTGTAAAAGAGCTCTCATATTAGTTTATTATTGAGTGAAGAAGTAAGTTACTGAGAGATATTGGTATTTTTTTTATTTTAGTATCTAAGTTTATTCTTATTTTCTTAAGACTTTATTTTCCTTTTTACGGCATGAGTTTTCAATTTATCATGGGTTAGTTTTTCTAATATTTATATTTTATCTTTTTTAAATTTTATATTTGAGCTAGGTATACCCCGTTCATAGCACGGGCGCATTTTAAAATTAAACAATACAGATTGCTAGATAAAGAAGTTTTTGATAATTTAATTTCACGTGAAATGCAAATTAAACAAAAAAAATGCTTTGCATATCTCACCTGACAAAAAATCATATTTATTTAAATTTTAAATTTGAAAGTCTAATAGCTAATAAAAAGGATTTTTTTATTTATAACACTCCCGTAACTTCCTTGATGGTCTATATTTGAAAACACCTTCCTAGATGATCTTTGCTCAACAAAAGTAACATATTGTTGCAAATTTTGTGTAAGGAATGCTTAAAATAGAGTAAATAATTTATATCTGGATGTGTAAGGCGTTACTATTTTCTATTGTATTTATTTTATGTCAAAATTGTAATATTCGCAAGCAACGTGGTTCCTGACATTATAATGGCGATTCAGTGGAAACATAGCGAAATGTTGGCGATAGAGCCAAGTTGGCATTAGTTTTGGCGACCATGTTGGCAACTTGGCGATTGATTGATCGGTGCAGAAATTGATATGCTGTAGCACCACCTGGTGAGAAGCTGCAACAAAGAGGACAGCACAAAACCCTTCTGTACAAAAAATACATATACACCCTAATTTTAATAGTGATCCGTGGAACGGTGTTGGAGTGTAAAGCGAGGCCATATATACAAACATCCATTTTTAAATATATAGATATAATAATACATACTTCCTTATTTGAATCGTATATTGTTCAATGCTTCATTGGTTTTAATTTTGTTTTAATGGAACCTTAATTTTTTTTTCTAAAATAAAAGTAGCATAATTTACTCCGTATAACATCAGCTATTGGCCAGTGAAAGTCGTTTCAGAGATTAGGCGGAACAAAACACCCAGATAGACGGAGAGAAAAAAATTGTAAAAATTGTTCTTATTTCATATTAGTACGTTATATACTTTTAAATGCATTTAGTAAAAAGCTGTTAATTTGAAATAACAGACAGACGCTTCAATTTTATTTATTTGCATAGATGAATTGAAACCAAACTCTCTTAGAAGACCCTTTAAATCTATGAGTAACAAATTATGTGTGAGATGGATGAAAAGTATATTTCTAAAAAGTGCAAGTGAAAGAAAAGAAAGATCTGTTTTTTTCAAATCGTATTTGAAACTTCAGTGTATAACGCGCTGTTTTAACATATGAAATAAGAGCGAAATTTAGGAGTGAGCGTAATACACCATTCCTAAAAAAAAAGAGCTCTAATTTATTTTTTTTTAAAAATGAGGAGTATAAAAACGAGCTACACATTTCAAAATACTGTTTATTTAAAAGAAAGCATTTCTTAAGAATTTTATGGTCGGTATTTCTAAATGTATACTATTTTTTTCAAAAGATTAAGATAATACTTCGAATAAGTCACTTCAAAGAATAAAAGCGTAGCACTTATAAACATTTAAGATTTCTTCATAAAAAAGAAACTGCACTTTATACGGAGAATATACCAAAAACTTAAAAAATGTACCTTGAAGGATAAGTACGCGTCGTACGCAGGATTTTACGGTAATTATACTTTCCTTTAAGTTGCGTATTCATACATAAAATTAACATTAAAAGATACATTTTATTTAATGCATGTATTATACGTGTACATTTTACGTTATACATTTGATATAGTTGCAGATATTATGAAAAAAACTTGAATTAATAAACTTTAATTCAAATTATTCAATTAAGGTATCCGACGACCCTAAAATTGTAAATTTTGACAAAATTGATAATTTTTTTATGAATTTATTTAATAGGTTATCTAATTAGCTTTATAAAAATACCAAGTTTATACTTTTCCATTCACTAGAACAAACACTACAAATGTTTTAGTAAAAGCAGATGCCATTACTTTTAGGTAGATATCATAATTTGATACGCGTTACTTCGAAATGTGTATTTTTGGAAAAAAAATGCTCAAAAAGTTTTGAAAAAAATTAACTGAAATTTTTTGCGTATGTTCCGTATTAAAGTAGAAGTGATTTAACTTTCAGATTTATCAATACTGTTTTATTATAAAGCTTACAGTCCCTTATGTTATTATATTCCCTGTTTTTAAAGAAATGTCATATAAAACAAAGATAGAGTGGTCTAGTTTTTGTAAAAATTAAAATATCTCTTATCTTGAAGGTCATTTCAAAAAGGAATAACATAGCAACACATCAGAATTGAAAAATTGAAAATTTGTTTATAAACTGTTAGTACAGAATGGGCAACTTTCATGTTATTTTTGTAAATTTTTGCCAGTTTTTTCCCATTTTAGTAATAATAATTTCTTTTTCCCTTCTTAATTTTAGCATATCTTTCTTAAAATGTACTAAAAAATCTAAAAACAACAAAAAATCCCCATATCTCTCCAATTTTTTTAAAAAAAGGTGTGTGCAAGTAGTCGGATACCGTAAGTGTAAAAATTTAAGTAATTTAAAACACAAAATTATAAATTACACAGAAGAAATGTGTTGTTGAGATATCAGCATGAATGCTTTGCATTTATTGATTTATTATTAATAACTAATTAATTACTCAATGAATGACATTAAAACAAAAGCAAAAAAAGAATTTAGTCTGTTTTATCCAAATGAAACTTTTGAAGTATCGGAACATTTATATTCAGTTCAATAGAGAGTCAAATTCTTTTCTCGTTACAGGTTAAATTCTTACAAATAAGTCATGCTTACTACGGTACACGTAGGTACCAGAGTAGTTTTTCTTTCATAATTTATCTTTGTTCTTCGTGATCCGTATCATAATTCTCATATTGTTCTTTTCTTGATATTGTTGTAATGCTCATATGACCTTTCATGCAATACTAGCCACTACTCTCCGGCTTTAATGGGTATTTCATGTCGCCAAGTTACTATATATGGTTTTTAAACCATTGCTATATAAATTCTAAAACTAAGCATCCAAATATATTGAAAACCATTCTTATGCCCCTTCTCTTGATTAAAATGACTTGAATTTATCCAACAAAAGTATAATCATCTTTTCTATCCCTATTCAATTCCCCAAAACACAGTTTTAAAGGATGTCTATATAACAGATGTAACATGCTTGCACAATTTTAAGTCTTTAGATGTAACTGTTCAAAAACGCGCTTCCTTACATTTAAAACACTTCTCAACGCTCTTTCGGAGTCGGCTTTTACAGAATCCAATCTTAGCGGATCTCTACTCTTCAAAGATTTAAACATGCTTCTCAAAATTTAGGTATAATCTTTCAAAAATAAAAACTTCTATTATTAAAATTCCTATTATTAGCTCACTCTCTCTCTCTCTCTATATATATATATATATATTTATACAGGGTGTCCCAAAACGACCGCATAAACTCTGCACAGCTAGATTCCTCGTTGGGAGTTCAAACTGCCCAAAGAAGCATTCCTGTACGATCCATAGTTTATGAGAAAAATACGAAAAACAAAGTATGAAGTCACTTCCGGTGCGAGAAAAAAACACTTTATTGACATATCAACAATAGTATTTGCTTATCTTTCCAGACGATAATGTTTAAAATGTTCGTCGCGCATGTCACGTCGTGCATGCGCGCGCCAAGGAATGACGTTAAGCCGCCGTTGAACTGATATTTAAAAGGCTGCATCTTGCAGCTACCGGTAGTCTTCGTATGATGGCCATGTTTTCGTTCGTGACTACTGCGACATGTACTTGCGACATGCCTTGCGACTACTGCGACGTGCCATCTCAAGAAACTGGTGTATCGAGACGTAGTGACAACACAAATGGACTTAGTTGCTCGTCTGCATGCTGCTTGTACTTCGGTGGACCCCACGATGCTGCAACGTGTGATGATAGCCATTCCACGGCGTGCTCAAGCCTGCCTCGACATGCACGGTGTACATTTTGAACATCTGCTTTAAATTGTGCATATACTGCTGTTGATATGTTCAATAAAGTGTTTTTTCTTGCTCCGGAAGTGACGCCATACTTGGTTTTTCGTATTTATCGCGTAAACTATGGATCGTACAGGAACGCTTCTTTGGGCAGTTTTTATGTACTCCCAACGAAGAATTTAGCTGTGCAGAGTTTATGCGGTCGTTTTGGGACTCCCTGTATATATATAAATATTTACCTTGTCCGAATTTTCAATTGTTAATAAAATACTTTCTATTCATCCAATCAAGTTCAAATATTTTTTTATTTAAACTTGTACTGGATGACACTTGATGCTAATACAGTTTTTTCAAATATTAATTAATTAATTACCGGTTTTCGACGCCAACAAAGATTCGTCTCCATTGTTGTAACAATGTGACTGTTAAAACAATGACAAAAGTTTGCGTCGAAAATCGGTTTTTCAGCAAAACTAGCCAAACCGGGTGTGCATTGTTACAACAATGCAGACAAATCATGCTCTTTTTTCAATTCCTACTATTAGTTCACTCTCTCCCTATTTTCAATCGTTATTAAAATACTTTCTATTCGTCCATTCAAAGTAGGAATTGACTACTTGTTTTTATATTTATAACACCACTTTAACGCTTCGTAACTCCTCCTTAAGAGTCAATTTCTGCAAAACCCTTTCACAGTGGATCTTTATTTATCAAAGGAAATATGTTTGCCAAATTTCTAGCCTGTTGATGGAATACCTCAAAAACGAATTTTTTTTCATCTGTAACCCCCTTCTCCCTCTTCAATCAATCGTAACGGTTACAGAGATGGAGGAATGGGTAAGTCAGTCAGTCTCTTTCTCTCTTTCCAGTTGCTTTTCTGCTTTATTTTTATAGAGATAATTTTGGTGCATACTAATAGCGTTTTTACATGTCTTGTCTATTATTTATATTTTACGTCTAGCCAAAAACACTTAAATTCACGTTTGCTAGGAAAGGGCGACGTTAGTTAGTAATCTTTCTTTCAGTTTTACTATCACTTAATCTCAATAAAGGTATAATTAATGCAAAAATCCAAGGTAAACGAATAATCATTACCACATATAACTAGTTTTTAACAGAACAGTTATATTTTTTCTTTAACATTAACGTCCTCAAAGCACATAGTAACAGCAAGAATTAATAATTGTAACATACATAAATTTACTTTTATTATTATCACAAAATGGTGCAAGAAATGTTATCATATAAGGCAACGTAGTGTAAGACAATTGCCGCGGTATAAATTTTTGTTATATAAACGAAAGCTGAAATATTTGTTGTTTTTGAGTGAAAAACAGAGCATCTAATCAATATTAGTAGTTGATATCTAGTAAATAAATGTTGTGGTTCGTTGTCAATAAAAATCTTAAACATTAAGGTATCCGACTGGTTGCGACAACTTTAAAAAAAAACAGAGATGTGTGGATTTTTTTGTTGTTTTTAGGTTTTTTTTAGTACATTTAAAGAAAAATATGCTAAAATTAAGAAGAGAAAAATAAATTATTATAACTAAAATGGGGGGAAATTGACAAAAAATAACATAAACGCGGTCCATTTTGCACCAAAGGTTTATGAACAAATTTTCAATTCTGATGTGTTGCTATGTTATTCTTTGTCGAAATGATTTTCAGGATAAGAGATATTTTAATTTTTACAAAAATTAGATCCCTTTATATCAGTTACTATATGATATTGCTTAAAAAAACAGTGATTATATTCACATAAGGCACTGAAAATTTTGTAATAAAACAGTTATTGATAAATCTGAAGGTTACAACACTTCTACTATTATACAGAGCTTACACAAAAAATTTCAGTTTATTAATTTCAAAATTTTTTTTAGGAATCGCTGACCCGGTTTGATTATTTTCATAAAATCACATTTTGAGTAAAACGCGTTTTAAAGTGTGACATCTTGCTTAAAGTAGTGGCATTTGTTTTTAAACACATGTAGTTTTTGTTTTAGTGAACGGAAAAAAGTTAAACTTGGTATTTTTATAAAGCTAATAAGATGGCCTATAAAATAAAATCATAAAAAATGTGTCAATTTAGGCAAAATTTACAATTTTAGGGCAGTCGGATACCTTAAGTTCAAAATTATTTTTTGTTATTTTTTTATATGATGTTGCATTTACTGGACCACGCTCAAAGACATTCGTTAAGGGCCGGGGGTGGCCAATTGGACATTAGGCTGAATTGATTTTTTTCTTCAGAACTTCAAAACCTACCTATGTTGAAAAGATGTTCTCTGGTATATAGCTGAAGTCAAAAATATGATAAAATATTAATTTTTATGTTAAGTGCTGCCATAAGGGGATTGAAGTTTAGAAATTTAAATATTTTCATGCAGTGAAATTCAAAGTACTTTTTATTAAAAAAAAACAGGCATTTTATTAATTTTTAACATTTCTTGCAAAGGAAGGACTTCTACTAAATAGTTACAAGAAGAAAAAAAACATCAAGTACGTTTAACAGATTTTTTATATGCAACATTATTTTAAAAAAAAAACTATAGTCGAAATTACAGTGCACGATCAAGGAGAAGATAGGAAAAGACTTGAGCGAGAATGAGAGATTTTTTAAGTCGCACTATATAATGCAACACGAGAGGGTTGTTGGGGACGGGTTCGTAACTTTAAACTTCTGTCAAGTGACAAGATTGACACCTGAGCTGGCTCCTCTCTCTCCTAACTACTACACCACACCAACGTGAGGACATTGAGCCTCTACTTATTTAACGTGCATCAGCCACGAGTTCGTGACCAAAACCACTTAGTTACCGTGACAGGAAAAAATTTGGATCAGACTGATTCGACGCTGCATGGAGAACTTAGTATATTAAATGATGCAATGTCCATTGTATTATTCACAATCCAGTGTTTATTTATCAAAAATCAGCGTTTTTAATTCTTTATGTTGTTGAAAATATTATTTTCAGCTTAAAATCATCTAATAGAAATTAAGTTCTTTGTTCTTTCTATTTTTTCGAAATCTCAACACCTTTGTGGCATTATTAAGGCTATAAAAGGGATGATTTAGAAGTTCGAAGAAACAGACCAGTTGTCACTTCATACAGACAGAGGACATAAACCTGTATCAGAAGAGGTGATAACATATGTTGCAACACAGTAATCTTAGGCGGATGACAGGGAGCCATAGTTGATACACGTCAGAGAAAGTGTGGAATATTCCATATGATATTTCCTTTAAGAAATGTTGAGTAAAAAACGTACTGTGTGAACACTGCGCTTATATTGAATGTGTGTTAAATTCTTTGCGGGATAAGTGAATGTAGTGGATAATATTTAATATTTCCCAGTAATTTTGTGTGCCTTGTAATTATTTTATTTATTTATTTGTTTTTGAAGATTTTTTGCATTGCTCAGCTCTATAAGAGTACGTCTTTTGGTGATTTTGGGAACTAAACTTTTTTTCACCAAATCATATTACTCTTGTGATCATTTGTCTCCATATCAAATTTGGCTCCGTTTCTTTTTTTATCTACTGATGGCTCTGAATAGTGTCAGTTAAGAAAATCATTTAGCATATTTAAGTGTACCACTCGGAAATATTCAGTTTATTATTTATTATTATTTAGTTTGAAAATATTAAATAAAATCAAAGTTAAATATCTGAGGAGGGAAGAACTTGGTACCTTCTGATCTGTAAAAACGTAACATTCCATTAGACCTCCGCATCGGAAGCCTCACGCGGCTCTTTAGTTCAATACGTAAATATAATTTATTTTATCAAAAAAAAAAACATTTAAAAGTTGTCTTGTATCGATTAAAGAGGATTAGGGACCTTTTGTATCTCTCAGAGCCACTTGGTTTCGCTTTTCACTGCACCCCTCCCCCGTGACATGCGTCTTTCCTGTCGTTAGTGCGTCGGAAGCTCTCGAATTACACCTTTGTCCGATGTTTCTATTCAAAACCAACAGAACCACTCTAGCATTCATAGTAAATCCTCTCAACACAAATAGTAATGAAATCCACATTGAGCCATTTGGAATTGATACTGGATCTCTAGAAATGCAATTGATCGATTTAAAAAGTAAAGCTTTGTGGAGCGAAAATTTACAGAGTTGGAAAGCAAGTTGGAAGAGTTGGAGGTCCAGGAATGTATATGTACGTAACGCAGCAAAAGTGGACAGCTTTAAAAAAAATGCCGCTAGTTGAGGCACTTATATTCGACGCATGGAATAGTCTTCTAGATTGCTGCAGTGAGGTGAAGAAGTTGGCATTTGGAGTGCTGACTATCTTCTGATCGACACATTCGTGCGAGCAAGTGTTTTCTTGCATGAATATAATTACAAGTAAAGTAAGAAGCCAACTAACAAATGAAAATTTAGAGTCGTGTTTGAAACTTAAAACAACAAATTATGAGCCAAATTTATCCAAACTTTCTAAAACCATGCAAAGTTAACGCTCCCTTGATTTTGTTTTCTCAAAAATATGTTTTTTTATTTTTAAGTACAAGTTATTTTGTTTCGTAAAGTTTAAATTTTCTACATGAATAACCATGCAAAGCCATTGCTCCCATTGAATTTGTTTACCAAAAAACTTTATTTATGCAAGTACTATTTATTGTTGGCAAGAAAAAATGTTGTGGCTCTTTAAAAACTTTGAAATTTTGTAAATTGTAATTTTTGACTCTTCCGACTCAAAAGGTTGTTGACCCCTGCACTAGACCAAAGTAATCACCTCTGTTCGGAGGCTGTTACAGGCTTATGTACATACCACCGCCACATATCTTTTTATAAAGGAATTTTCTATGCCTCTCTTTTTCCCCATTCGAACACTTCGGTCCCTTTTCGGCCTAAAATTCAAGATATGGATGAAATAGAAAAAAGACAGAATTATGTTAATTCAAAATACACTTACCTACATAATATACATTATTTTATAAATCAACAGCGTCAAACATTTTTTAAGCAAAATTTCATAAATCTAATTTGGTTTGTATAGTTAAATATATTATAAAAAAATTTTCTGTTGGCTTATCGACTGGAAATGGTATAAGCAAATAAAATGCTTTGTGCCATACCACATTTTTTTAAATTGCAAATCTAAAATATCTAGTTAAATGTGCTCTTTTGTTTACTTGTTACAATTTGTCCTTAGAAATCCATTGTTTCAAGGAAGAGATATCATTAAAAGGTGTCTTTAAAGAAGCTGGGAATGGATGAATGAGGAAAAAGAAGAAGAGACTATGATAAATTCATTTTTTTTCATTTAATTATGTTCCTTTGTAGTCGTTCACTAGCATGCATTGAACCGCACTCCCAATTAAAGTATTTATGAATTTTTTTTAGAACAGGACAATTAAGATGAGGTATGATAATTAGAATTTATGAGGACAAGAATTACATTGAGTTAAAAATATAAATCCTCGTGATGCAAATAGAAATAATTGCATATAAATAACAGCGGTCGATCATGTCATACTTTAAACGAGCAGTTTGAAATCAGGTTTCTGATCTTCCTGGATTTACTGTTACATCATGTATGCACAATTACATGCTCAATATTTGGCCACAACAGCTTATGATTGGAGATGTTTCAGTCACGTCATGGGTTCGAATCCTAATTCCACTAAAAAACCTCATTGAGTGATCATTGCTCTTTAAATTAATTGAAATTCAAAACCCTCTCGTTGTCGTGGGAAGATTTTGAAGTTTGATTGCCATTATAGGCTTTAATTTCCCCCACGGCTCAAAATTATGGAGTTTATTAGTGACTTTAGTTAACTCAACAATATGTAGAGCAAAATAGATAGCCATTAACGTTTAATATCACAACAAAATATAAAATAGAAATATTTCTATCATTCAGAAACTAATAAAATGAGTATTATTAATATTTATTGTATTGAAGTATGATAATATAATTTTATACACAGTGATTCTATAAAACAACATAATAAATATTTTTCATTAAATGTAGCAAATTAGGCAAAACTTATATAAAATATAAATCTTATTTTGTTTTTATTTTTTAAGATAAATTACTTTCTAGCAATAACATGGTTATATAAAAGTTTAAGTAGATATTAATATGGTTCTTCAAAGATTATGCTATAAATTTATTATATTATATTTCAAAAGATTATTTTAAAGATTATTATAAATTAAGTAATGATTTAATTGTTAGATATGCCTGTACTTTTTACTGTTCTAGAAAAAAAACTAATGCTTTTAACATTGCTAAATTTACTTATATAAACAACCAAAATTTAATAATTTTTATTGTCTTTTTTCATTGAGAATGCTGTTAAAGGCATTATTATTAATACGAACACATATATATATAAACTATTTATTATTAATTATAATTCGTTTAAATTAAGCAACTCGTAATTATACATGTTGTTCAATTTCATTTAGGTATATAAAATAGCTCAATTATATTCTACAAGTGCATAAAATTTGAATAATTACGTCCGTGAGTTGTAAATTTATTTCATTTATTCAACGAACTATAAACCTGTATTTAAAAGCAAGAGGAAAATATAAAACTAATTCCTTACACGTATTCTAATTTTTGCGCATGAATATATAAATAATAACTTTGACAACTTTTTTAAAGCTATTTTGTCTCATGTTCCAATAGTTGTCAAACAATCATAAGTTTATGGACATTTTTTACTGGTAAAACAAACAATACCACGTGACAACAATTACAATTCCCATACTAAGTTATTGGCAATCAATAACTCAGTGCGGGGACTCACCTCCGTGACAACAACTGCAAGGCTTTCTGACTTTTTATCAAAGAAAACACCTTAGTTTGTGTAGTTTCATAAAGACAGTGTCACTTTTTTTATTCTAAATGTAGGATTATCTCCATTTGACATTTTGGCTTTTGAAAGGGGTGATTTGCGGTATAATTTGCGAAAACTTGAGTGCCATTTTAAAAAAATTGAGGATTAATGACAACTTTTTAATATAAAAAAAAGAGAGATTCATTTAAAAAATATTTTTTTTAAATATTAAAATATTTTTTTTTATTCTGATCCATTACACACACAAATATATAAACCAGCCATTACCCTCCCCTTTTACTGGGTGTTTTATTACATTGTACGACTATATACTTTAAAATTTTCTTTCATCTAAGTGTTTTATCTAAGATTTTTAACTTATTTGTATCTAAATCCAATCATAATGTATTGAAAACAATAGCTGTAGATTTTGTCTCTTCATTTAAAAATGACAAGACTTAATTTCGATTTCGATAACCCTTCCAGATAATAAAAGCTCAATTTCCTTTTATTTTTCTACCTTGATATTTCTTTCCTTTTTACAAATTATCTAGAAAAGTTTCTGTAGCAATTTTTGTTGAAATGATTGTTTCTAATTTTAAGAAAGGGGTCAAAGTTTAGAACTTTTGTTTTGTAGAAACATAAAGCCTGTTAGTGACGCATTTATTTTTTTTTCTATGAACACAGGAGAAAAGTGTCTCACTCATTCATTCACTCAATACGATATCTCCAAAACTATTAAACCTACAAACTTGCAATTTGGTAAAAATGTTTATTTTGTTGAGTAAAGATCCCCTAGAAACCTGTTTTTCGAAAATCGGGAATGTAGGGCGTTATAGATTTTAAAAAATTCCGTTTTTTAGACATTTTTTGCTAATGAATTTGAAATTTGGCGCTTATGTTTCTTTTGTTAAGTGAATAAACATCCATTTAAAAACGAGGTTTGTGAAAATTGACTGTGGAGGGTTTATGGGGGCGTAAAGGATACGTTTTGTTCCGTTTTAGGAATTCAAATCCTGCCCTTTTTTAAACAAAGAGGTGGATTCTATAGGAATGTGTTTCAAAAACATACAATATAATGAAAAATTCAGCAAAGAGGATAGGTGATGACTAGTTTTCTAAAAAAGGTCGTATTATTAAGATTATCTGATCAGAGGGGAATGTAATACTTTTCTCGTTCTACTCATCTCTAAGGAATTAACAAGGGGATAGGTTTACGAAACAGGATCTGCATCTCAGTAATGTTATAAATAGGTTTTTTTAAGGAACATTTATAAACATTCTATTGAATCAAAATCTCCAATTTTTTTACTGAATATTCTTTGAACCGTAATACATATTTTAATCTGAGATTTTATGTATAGGATGTCTAGTTATTTTTTTTAAAAATATTTTTTGCACAAATCTGTTTTTTTTTTCAAAAACAGTTAAATTTCATGATATTTAATGCTATAATTTAAGTCAGAATATTTTGTTTTTGAAAAAAATCTCTCATTTAAAGTATGTATTAGAGTGTAATTATTAATTATGCAAAGTTACAAGCTGTTAAATGCAGTAGATTAGGAACAAATGTTCCTTATATGGTAAAAATGTTAGTTTTGAGAAAAAGGGATTTTAGTAATGGATTTAGTAGACAGACAGGTGGTAAAACATTTTCAAAAAATTATTAAAAATACTTTTACTGCACGTAGAATGATAATTTTTGCACCATTAGAAGCGTAGAAATTCATATTTTATTAAAGTGGGAAAAGTGAAAAATGTGTTTGGGGGCCAAAATTCATGAACCTACCCTCTTAAAACTTGTTTAACACTAGAAAAAAAAGGGTGGCTAACCTTTTTGGTGAGAGTGTCATTATGTGATAATAAATCACTAGGCATTCCACTTCCAACTTTTTCAACAATAAAAAAGACATAAAAAGGTGAAAAAATGTTACTTATTGGCATGTGGGATTCTACGCAAATAGTATATTTATTATAGCATGCCTAAATACTGAAAATTAAAAAATAATATAATAAATACTTGGTTTAATTCTTAATAAGTTGTTTACTTTAGTTTTCATTGACGTTTTAGTAGTAAAATAAAAATGAGTAACTAAAATTATTTAATATATATATATATATTACTAAACAGTCACAGTACATGCTAAACGTGGTAATCGAATTTGTAGTTTTTTTTTTTACTAAGTCATCTATATAGGATTAATTCTTAAAGATGCTAACAAAAATTAGGTTGTTTTAGGTGTATATCAGTTAATTTTGAGCAACATTATGGTTTTATTAGGTTCGTAATATAAAGCATTTGTTCACAAATATTATATTGATACAAAACTGCAACTATATCTGACAGACAAATCGTGTAAATTTGAAAAATTGAATATTGGTTCAAATTTCCAAATTCAATATAATTTGGATCACTTTATTGAAATAAATTCCTTACATTTTCTTTTCAGTCTAGCATGGTGCTGTAGGTTAATAATTCTGATTTGGATTTCAGGTGGGTAACAATTAGCATCTTGTAGAGAAATTGAAAAAGGGTTTATGAAAAGATCAGCATTAATTTATCATCTTGAAAATCATTCAACCTAGAACGGAGTAAAATCTTCAAAATGAATATTAATTTTTTAAATCTATTACAGCTTGAAGCTAGTTACTGCATTACTGTGTGAAATGTGTTAATATATATTCTTCAAAATAGAGACAAAAGATGCAAAAGTTTGTTTACGAAAGAAATATGACAAACTAGGGTAGAAGTAAAATATAATCTCTTCCATGCAATTTTAAATTTAAACTAATTAAATGTCCTACAATATCGGCAAGAAAAGATTAATCCCTTAGCCAGTCTTCATTCTTGAGCTTCAACCACTCTCTGGGCAATTTATTATTTTTTTCCATATATTTTAAAACGAACTCCCTCAAATTCCAAAATCTCGCGAGTGCACTTCCTTTTGAAACCCAATGTACGCAATAAGGAAAGAGTTTTCTTTACATGATAATTGTAATTACATCATAATTGCGCATTTTAATATAATGGTGAAAAAACTATTATTTTTATTATGTTTTCAAATTATTCAATAAGTCTTCGCGTACCACTGTTACAACTCCGCAGTGCCACACTGCAGATTAGCCCCATCCCTATAAAACATCCGTTGGTGTCACAATTGGCCTTTTTAGTTTGATTTCCTTTCTGCAATTTTTCAGGGAAGAAAATTTTTCGTGACTTTTAATCATTTTCCATAGTGATTACACAGAAAATGTTTTGTGCTTCTTGGTTAATTGGGAGAGATTTTACCACTAAATATACCTAGAACGTGCACTGGTGTCGTTTCGATACCAAGGCAATTTATCCTTATAAATAGCTGACGTTCCTCAAAAGATAGTTCACTAAGTAGATACCATTAGTAAAATATACTCCCGGAAGTAATATTGCGCATTAATTTGACCTTGAATGCAGTGTTATTGGGTTCACAGAGAAAAGGAGTCTATAATAAAATCGTTATGTCTAAGGGCTTCGTTACGCATTTGCTTATCTGCTATTACGTTAAAATTACGTAAATGCAAGAAATTTGAAAAAAATCAGGTAAAAGTACTGAATTTAAAGGAAGTACTACTGTACTAAAACGTAAAAAGTGTGAAATCAAAGTGGTAACAAAGAACAATTAAAAAATGTATATCTCTTGCATGAAAGTGGTGTGCGCAAAAGTTGAATATTCATTGAAAATGAAGTATGAGCAAAATATTCTGCATAAAAAGATAAACAATGATCAAAAACTAGCATTATCAAAAAAAATTATGATTTTGATTATTATATTAATATTT
The DNA here is from genome assembly GCA_019973975.1 of Trichonephila clavata. Lineage (NCBI taxonomy): Eukaryota > Metazoa > Arthropoda > Arachnida > Araneae > Nephilidae > Trichonephila > Trichonephila clavata. Next base: position 326,461 of record BMAO01015794.1, read on the forward strand.
ACAAATTTTATTGTTTTATTTCATTTTACAAAATTAGGTAATTTGTTTTCTTACAGTTTTTTATGATGTAAAGAATTACAATATACGATAATTACATGAAATAATATTAAAAAGTCTTAGAACTAAACCCTACTAAACAGTAGTCTAGCAATTATTTAGTTACTATAATTAATTTATATCATGGTATGAAAACGACACCTTCTGTATTTGAAATCCCGGACGTTTTAGTGTTAATATAATGTATAACAGGCAATATTATGTCATACGATAGGTTCTTGGTGAAATTCAACGTAAGCACAGGATGATTTATCTACATTGTTGTAACAATGCACACCCGGTTTGGCTAGTTTGGCTGAAAAACCGGTTTTCGACGCCAACTTATGTCATTGCTTTAACAGTTACATTGTTACAACAATGGAGAGGAATCTAAATGGGCGTCGAAAACTGGTAATTAATTCCATTTAATTAATCAAACGGTATTTAATTTTATTTAATTAATTAATTAATTTAATTTAATTTGATTAATTAATCAGTATTTAATTTAATTGCCTGTAATTATTGTGTTAATATTTGAAAAACTGTATTAACATCAAATGTCATCCTCTACAAGTTTAAAAAAATTTATTTGAACTTGATTGGATGAATAGAAAGAATTTTATTGATGATTGAAAATTTGAAGATAAATATATATATAAATAAATATAGAGAAAGAGTGAGCTATAATAGTTGGAATTGAATGATCACATCAAAGCTCCTAAAATACAAAATATATTTATATAGCAGATATTGATCTGATATTAAATGTGTTACGCCTTTTGTATCGTAATTGTGTTTTCGAAACTTGTCACAGTTGGTGAAAAAAATACGTTAAAAATTAGACCGTAAGAAACATTTCGAGTAACTTTTTAAAAATGTTTTTATCTAATATTCAGAAATACTAACCAAGTTATCCTGACTGAAAATAAAGAAAAAAAAATACCCATTGTGAGGAGAGAAAAAAACTGATTTTATTTTTATCACAAGGTAAAAAAATAAACCTTTTACATAAGGTGGAAAAAAGAGCTTGTGGAATTCACTGCAAATGTAAACATTATTTCACAATTGATAATATGCGAAAGAAACGACATGCCATTGTCAGACACATTTTCTTGATTCTAAAAGACCATCAAAGCCAAATGTTTTTTTTTTGTCCACGAATTAGAACAGGATGATCAACTTTGCGTGCCATGTGTATAGGATAAAAATATAAATGTCAAAAACATACGATAAGAAACTTAAGCAACATAATTCATAACGCCCAATATACATTCTACATTCTGATATTTATGTATACGTACGTTTAAGAGTGGATTTATTTTAAACCAATGCATTTTTCTCCAACGAAACCTGTTACTAAACTAAAAAGCTATTATTTTTTGTTGTTAAAAGTAATATTATAGAACTCAAAAGAAGGAAAAAGTCCTACACAACATTTTATTCCATTTCTTTTTCAAGGTAAAAAAAAATCCCTCTTAATGTGTTTTTTTAATGCATCGTATGGTATAAACACCACAACAAGTTACGAATGACAAAGAATTAAAAAAAAAATGTTATCTTTAATGCGTTGATACATTGGAACTAATTTTAGTAATACCTGTCATGAATTGTTTGTTATTTTTACTTCCGTATAGCTGTAAAATGCATTCCTTACAGCTTGTCAGTCGCAAAGATTTATATTCTTTAGTGTATTTATTAAAAAGGTCAACTAAAACGTGATTCAAGCTTTTTTTTCAGATTTTCTTTTATTTTGTGGATGATGCTCTTTTTTTATTATTATTTTATATTCCTCGCATTTATGTATCGGCATTAGATTTATAATCTTCAGAGAATTTTTTATTAAGGTCAGTGAAAACGTGACAGTGCTTCTGTTTGTGTTTCATGTTTTTATATTCATTTTTACGGCGAATAGGTAGGTCTACATCGTGCGCAACCACTGTGAGGATTCTACAATTTCGGTGCTAATAAATATGGAAAGATTGGTTTGACAAAAAAGGGCATTTGTATTCTCAAATTATTTTTATTACATTTTTTTACTGGATCATTTTATTTTTATAGCCCTATGAATTCGGAACACATAATTAACTTGTGAACTTATACTCATAGGTCAATTAAACTAATTATGCAGCTGACATAATGAGATTTAATGGGCTAAATTCATGTGATATCACAGTCACATGATAAAGACATTCACGTGTTTTCCAGTCAATCAGTTCATAAATTCCTGTGACGTCATAGTCACCATAATTACAATCACGTGCTATCAGCTAATACTTTTGCTGTTGCTAACGATTATTTTTTACAGAAACTTTCCCTTAGGTATCCGACTACACTAAAATTGTAATTTTGGCAAAAAAGGACAATTGATTTATCTTTATTTTAAAGGCCATCTTATTAGCTTTATAAAAACATCAAATTTATTATTTTCCGTTCACTAGAACAGAAACTACAAGTGTTTTAGTAAAAGTGAATGAGATTATTTTAAGCAAGATGTTATACATTAAAACGCGTTTTACTCGATACAGGGTTTTTTGAAAATGCTCAAACGGGGCCAGCGATAGCTCAAAAAGTTTATATAATAATTATCTGAATTTAGTTGTGTATGTTCTATATAATAGAGTAGAGGTGTTTTAACCTTCAGATTTATCAATCGCTGTTTCATTACAAAATTTACAGTCCCTTAGGTGAATATATTTACTGTTTTTTAAGCGATTGTGCATATAATAACTAAGATAAAGATTTCTGGTTTTTGTAAAAATTAAAATATCTCTTATCCTGGAGGTCATTTCAAAAACCGAATAACATAGCAACACATCAGAATTGAACAATTGAAATTTTGTTCATAAACTTTTGGTACAGAATAGGCTACGTTTATGGCTTTTTTATTGTAAATGTTTACTAATTTTTTCCCTTATTAGCAATACTGATATCTTTTTCTCTTCTTAATTTTAACCTATTTTTTCTAAAAGCAAATCTAAGAGCCACAAAAAAATTCCCATATCTCCATTTTTTTTTTAAATTGTCGCAAGTAGTCGCGCGAGCGGATGTTTTAAGACAATAATAAAATAATAATAGCGTATATAGTAAGCAAAATGCACCCTATTTAAAATTACACGCATATATATATATATATATATATATGAAATAGAAGATGGCCGTTGAAAAGTATTCTTTTAATTGATATTGATGAGGCAGTCCTGTGATTGATTAAAACTGGTTTATTATACATCTTGAACACATAAAGAAAGACAAGGACGACACAATACACATACACAAAACAAGCTGCAGCCGACTACATGTTGATACGGACAAATACAGAAGAGAAAAGAGGGAAGCGGCTCCAGGAATCTCAGTTTTTATAGGCGGCTCAAATCAGATGATCTGAGTGGGTAGCTAGATGTAGTTTAAAATATTCTCGTTAGGCGGCTGGTTAATTTATTATTAAAATGTGGGTCCTGAAGGGATGGACCAGATAATTAAAAGGTATTAAAAAGGGTTATATTACTGGAAATTATTACATTTATATATATATATATATATAAATGTAATAATTCCCAGTCTTCTTTCTTTAATAATCTTTCGGTCTGATCTTAAGATTCTTAGGATCTTCGTCTTCTTTTTAATTTATTTACTGCTATATATATATATACATATATATAAAAAAAAAAAAAATATATATATATATATATATATATATATATATAGTGTACCACAAAAGTGTTTGTACACTTGCAATTTATTTCCTATAAAGTTTCATGTTTTCTACTAATCAAAATTAATAAATCGGAATTGTAATATTTTTGATATCTTCAACTCGTTCTCAATGGAATAACGTAATCAGTTTTTAAAACATAATATAACTATTATTTTAAAAAATAAAAATAAATCTATTAAAAATTACGCCACAAAAGTCTTTGGACACTTCAAAAAAATATCAACATAGCTTTAAATATTGTATTTGTTTCTTAATTTTTTACTTAGATATCTTCTACCATTCTCAGCAACTTTTAAACATCTTGGTACAGATTTCATTATTATTTTTTTTTTAAATTTCAACGTCGATATCCCACCATTCTTCTGTAATCATTGTTTATAATTAACATTTTGTTTTTTATGCCCTGTTTTCTTTTTCTAAAATTAAATTATCACCAAATATGTTCTACTAATCTTAAATCAGGTGATTTAGGAGGTTTTTCTTAGAATTTTGGGACAGTTAAAGGGACACCAGTGGTGTACATTGAGAGCAATCGTTTGACGTCATTACCACATTAAAAAATGAAGTTGCCTCTAATATCCAAATTTTAGACAATTTAAAATTGTTCCTTAAAATATTTAAATAGCTCATGATTCACAATATTACTAAAAAAATAACCGATCACCTATTCCTGAAGCTGATTTATACCCTCACGCCAGAACACATCCACCTTCATGGTGAAGCATGGGTATGGAAGTGTTCTTGTTCCACATAAATTCATTGGATTAAGTTCCCCATTTTTTCATTTTACACCCGTCGGAGCCAAAAATAATGAATTTTCTCTCATCCCAATCAATTTTCTTTCATTGTTCATCCCAAGAAACTAGTTGGAACAGTGAAGCATGTGGAAGTGGAGGTGTAAATCGGCTTCAGGATTAGGTGATCGGTTATTTTTTTAGTAATATTGTGAATCATGGGCTCTATTTAAATATTTTAAAGAGCAATTTTAAATTATCTGCCTAAAAAAAAATTTGGATATTAGAAACAACTTTATTTTTAATGGGGCAATGACGTCAAGCGCATTGCTCTCAATGTACACCACTGGTGTCCTTATAACTATCCCAAAATTCTGGGGGGAAAAACCCTCTTAAATCCCCTTATTTAAGATTAGTAGAACATATATTTGGTGATAGTTTACTTTTAAAGAAAGAAAACAGAGGACATATAAAAATAAAATGTTAATTATAAGCAATGATTACGGAAGAATGGTGGAATATTGATGCTGAAATTACAAAAAACTAATAAAATCTATACCAAAGACGTTTAAAAGTTGTTGACATCGATAAAAGATATCCTAAAAAGTAAAAAATTAAGAAACAAATACAATATTTAAAGCTATGTTGTGAGATTTTTTTTGAAGTGTACGAAGACTTTTGTTGCATATTTTTAGTAGTTTTATTTATTTATTTTTTTTTTTTACTTTTAATTTTTCAAAATAATAGCTATGTTATGTTTTAAAAATTGATTACGTTATTCCATTAACAACGAGTTGAAAATATTATAAAAATTTAAGATTCTGATATATTTATTTTTATTAGTCAAAAACATGAAATTTTGTTGGAAATCCTAAGTGTACGATCACTTTTGGGGTCCACTGCATATATATTTCATTTTCAAAAACATTTTGAAGAGTTTTAACACTTGAACATCTTTACCCAATTAACTCTTTTGATATTGTATGTAAATTTTACAAAAAGAACGGCAAGTATAAGTTTAATGTCAATTTATTTGGAATTCAATAGAGAACATGGGACTATTTTTATCATGTTACCATCAAGAACTAACACATTAAAAATAAACCACATTAAAAAATAAACTTCTTGTCATTTAGCTCTATCACAGACTTTATTTTTTTAAGAAAACGCTTTAAATGTTATAAATACTAATATTCCAAAGCAAAATTTTAATAAAGAACTTCTATTGAGAGTTCATAAAAATTAATTTTGGTAAAAACAGACAATTGTGAATAAAAATTTACAATATCAACTGCAGAATTAGCTTTGATTTTCATTTCTGTATGTTATTTTAGTAACGCGTAAAGAATTCTGGGACAGAACTCGAAGTTTATAAATGGACAATTATTCTATGTGAAGGCCAACGTATTTCAGCTGAGTTCTCAGAACTCGAATTCAAGTTCTAAGAATTCGAGTTACGTTGTATCTGGCACAACAAGAATGTTGAACTGCTTTTAACATTCTCTGGGCACAAAGACAGGTAACATGTAATAAATTCGTTTTATAATGAATATTTATAAACTGTGAAATAAGATTTTAATCTAAAATTATTAGCATAAAGATTTTTTTCTTTGTTTCCACGAAATATGCGTTTACCAGCTATTTCAAGTATATATTTTACCCTAATGTATATACTTCCGAGAAATTAATTTTAAGTCACGCATTAAAAATTTTCGAAGATTTCATGTTATATATACCAATAAATGATTTAACCAATAAATGATCGAAGGAAATATGTACCATAAAATTATTTTGGCTCATTTATAATTTGTAAATTATAATCAATATTAATCACTTCATCACATAACTGTTCTAAAATATGAGTAATATATAAAAATCAAATAAAACAATCAAAATAGTTATATTAATATTTTTTTATGAGTTTCTAACTTTTTAATATAGTTTAATCATTTTTATAAAAAACTTAAAGTTAGCATTTCGCTTCTAAATTTTCATTCCAAAAAGATAGATCACGACCGGGGTTTGAGAGAGGATTGGAGGAAAAAAACCGGGTCGGTAGAATTTTGAGAGATATTAGCCAAATTGTCAGTAAAACATAGCAAACGTGTTACAGAGCTCTTTATATGCATAAGTGACCTTTACCGAGGGAGGGGGGGGGGACTCGGCAATTGCGCTCAAGATTGTCGTGCTTCAATTAATACTTTTCCTTTTATTGAAAAAATGTTTTAAATAAGTAACATTTTCCATTCCTTGAAAAGCAAAGAACTATGGAAAGAAATTTTATTTCTGTGGCTGAATGCACGAGCAACAAATGCCAAAATATTATGGTGTTCGGGATTAGACTTTCACTCACTATCTTCATGAAAAAAGCATTTATATACTAATAACAAAAAAAAACGGCTATATTTTACAATTTGAAGTTAACATTAATAACTAAGGTTGATTTTTTTTCTTGCGTATAAAGATGGAAAAGCTTATTTGCCGTATATTCTGTATCATTTTCACATAAAATTGGCATTGCTTGTTCTTTTAATTCCTTCACTGTTTCGCAACAAACTTTATTTAAGGAAAACTAATTTAATACAGAAGTAGCTGTCTTAAGCTATTCGAATTTTTAAATGTATCTGCTTTTCCACCCCTTTTTTCAATCAGATTTTAGCCTATTCCTTATGACAAATATAAGTATTCAGTTTTTCAGAACAAATTGTAAACAGTTCTTTATTTTTATGTTACATGGTTTTTCACAATTATATTTTTCTGTGCTGTTTTACTAAAACTAAAAAGGCTCGGGTGCGGAGTGCTTATGACGTACAGTATCTCTCTTCTGAGTGAGATTATTCCGCTATATTTCCCTTCTTCTCCTTCTTCACTTTAAAACCCTTAATAAAAAAATAATAAAAGCTTTGTCGTTAACATCAAAATAACAGTGAACCTTTAAAACTGTCCATATAAGAATACAAATAAATAATATCGAGTTTTTCCGTTAAAAAATTATCCAAAACAATTACTTTTGGGACATCAAACCGTTATTTCTACAAAACTTTCCTTTTGGAACTGCAGTTTTTAAGAATAAGAAGCGTATCTTCCTATCCTTAAAATCCAAGGGTGAATATGGTCATAACACATATACTCGAAGCTGAAGTGGTTGCTAAATCAATGGGGAAGTAGTTTGAAAAAAAAATGCAACAAATAGAATTCCCAGATACCACAAAGAAGTAAATGACATCAGTCAAACAACAGAGTTATCACCCTTCCATTGAACCAGTTTTACCGTAAAATATTCTGAACTGCATAAAAAAATTAGAGAGAATGAATTGCTTCCCTAGGAAAGGTACCATCCCCCCAACAGTATTAAAATCTTTCCATCTATTTTTATTTATAGTTTTCAGTCTAATAAATATTACTCTTAAACTAAAATTATCTTCCTTTGAATATAAAACAGAAACGATAGTTTTTCCCAAGTATCAAAACTAGGGGAAAAGTGCAAGTTTAGCTGATAGTTATATTCTAATTTCCCTCCACTTACAGTTATTAAAAGACACATAATCAGTTATATTCAACAGCCTCAATGGATACCTATTCGAAAAGAATTTAAGCATATCAGAGCAATTCCGTTTTAGGAAAAATATTTCAATCACCCATCAAAACTGTCAAGAGTTACTAAATTGATAGCGTGTAAGGTTTTTTGATGGGTAAAAAACTCACACGTGCCAGCTTTTCAGACAAACAAAATACCGTCGATATGTGTAGAGATACAAGGATTTATCCGGAAATTACAAAAGTTAAACACATTTTCGCCTAATCCATTGTTTAAATTCTTTTTTATTTATTTTTGGCATTTTTATGTATTAACGTAAGCTATATTTATTACACCTCACATAATTTTCTCACAAACACTCCAAAAGCTTATTTACCAGATTTACTCAAGAACCACATAAAGAATAAATTCCACAACCAGTAATTATTTCCTCTACATAATGATATGATTATACTCGTTCAATATAAAAAAATCGACATGTCTTGCTCTAAACAAGTAATTCTCAAAGTGGTCTATATCGTTCCCCAGGGGTCTGCGATGACCTTCCAGGGAACCACGTCAGCAAAAAATAAAATTGGGGTCCACGAAATGTGAGCAGAGGTCTACGATAACAGCTCTCATTTAACCAGGTTATGGCTTTTTTTGAATGGAATAATCCACATACACACACAAATGTTACATAATCTGTTATGTTTAACAGTTTATTATAATATAAACACATTATCTATATATCTGCACTATATAAATTCGACAATAAGTAAACACATTTATCTATTTTTGTGAGGCTATCGTGAGGAAGTTTTTAATTACTTTTTAAACACCCTTTTATATAAGCTTCGCTTGTATGAAACGGAATCTTTTAACTCAATTTTTACCCACTTTAAAAGGTCAGATTAATTCGAAATTTTGCACACTTGTTCAGGACCAATGACATTGCAATAATTAAATAATTTTGTTCCCTTGTCTTGATCAGGATCAACAATTTTCCATTTTCAGATCCCATCCCGCTCTGGTGGCTAATTTCAGATTCCAATTCCAGATTTAGCGACTAAACGACTAATTTACAATTAAGTTCAATTAAATATAAAAAGGTTTTTTTTAAAATTTTTAGACTATAATTTATTCTAATAAAAAGGAGTTTCATCGCGGTAGCCAATCTCCCCAACAACAACAAAAAATATACTAGACACTACAAGCCAAAGAGATTTTGAGTTAAGCCTAATGAAACTTACATTAAATGTTGAAAATGTGTTATTAAAGCATCAGATTTATCCCTTCCAATAAAAGCATTTGTTTGTAGCTCAGTTACTTTTGTAACAGGTACTGAATTTGAATTTGATTTTAATTAATAAACGATTAAAATTAGCATGTGTTTTTTTAAAGTTTTTTTCACTACATTTCACTATAGCTAGAAATTTAAATCTTTTATAGTAAGTAGATATTACCAGTTGTCAAAAACAGATGCAATTTGATGAATTTTACAAAATTCATCATTAAGTAAGTAGAAATCTACATCAAACCGAAAAATATGGCAAAGGGGTCTAGAAGTTAAAAAAAATTTGAGAACCTCTTAACTCTAAGCCAAGAAATCCCTACTTTTTCATTGATTTTGTGAATCTCCTGGCTACGAACCTCTGTCCTGTGTTTGATATGTGTGCTTGTATGTGTGTATAGATATGCACGTGTAACATAATAATGTAATATCAATTTGCAAAATAAAACTAAATTGATAATTAAACTGTTCCTAACGTAATATTTATTTGTTGGTTATTAAAATATGTGACGGATCTATACGCGTTCTTCCACTAACCCTCATAGGAACAACTCTTTCTGAAGAAGAAACCGTAATATGCAGATGAAATCTATTATATGTAGTATAGGTTTGCTTGCTAGATAGTTAGTTAGATGGAAGAGAGATAGAAAGAATAATAGAGATAGAAGGAGAAATAGATAAATAATAAGATATAGGAGAACTGATGTTTAATTGAAGTTGACAAGAGATTGAAATATGAAGAAGTAGAAGATAGGATATTACCTACACCTCAGGTATTAATCAAAATTTTTTACGTGTGTTTGTATTTAAGTTACTAAAGAGATTTAAGTGACAACTGGTCACATAGCTACAGTGTAAATGATTTATTAAAGTAGAAGATTGATTCATAAAATGTGGATAAATTTATTAAAAGTATTCTCCGAATACGCTACTCTCGTTACAAAACCCCTGCTCTCTACTTGGAAATATCTCAACCTGATTGGTTGTTTGAATTTTACCTGTGTTAATTAGTGTCCTGAAAAAAATATTTAGAAAATATCATTTCGAGACGTCCTCAACTTCCTTTAACACCTTTAGCCGGGTCCGAGAATAGAAATAGGGGGTTACAAATATGATAAACCAAAACGATTGTAATATAAAATAAAAAATGTTACTTATAAATTAAAAAAGAAAATTTTATTGATAAAACTGAGAGAAATTTTTTAAAAAAAATCTAACATAAACAACAAAGAACCAAATGCTAAAATTAAAATGCCTCAAACAGCATATCCAAATCTCTTAATAAGTTTTTATAAGTAAGATCATATGTTTTTATTTAATTATATTTTAATTATTTTCAACTCCACACAGTGCACATTTTATAAACTTTATATATGTTAATATATATAAGAATAAGTGTTAATATATATATATAATATATATATAAGAACGCATGGCCAAAAATAGACAAATAATCTTAATATTTTTTATTTGTTTGGTTATCCTCAAATTTAAATATGAAACATTGAATATTGGAATGAATTGTGTCGTAAAGAAAGAATAAAACACAGATATACGTGTGTGTGGGGGGGGGGGCGCTACTACCCAGCCACTAATGGTATTCTGTCCTGAATGTTAGCATGTCTGATGGAGCACTAAAACAACTCTGTCGTTTTGGAGCTTTGTACGATGTAGACATTTCACGCTGAAGAACGCCATGACAAGAATAAAGACAATACTTACGCTTGTTTGTTTATTAGATTGTAAGCGAACCAGACAGCTAGCATAATATCAATTTACATATTATTTAATTGTAAGTATGATGTAAATAGTAATACTATAATTAAATTCAAAAGTTAATGTAAAATTTATCGTCTTGCTCTGATGGCCAACTGACATCATTAATATATGTATATATACAAAACCAAATAGTTTAAAAGAAACACAGAAATATTTGAAGCTATCGAAGTTTTTTCGTTCAAAAATTTAAAGACAGCCTATACCTAATATTGATATTAACGAAATTCCTTATTTTAATGACATTAAATAACTTGTAATTAATTAAAATTTTTCAAAAGTACTACCCGTTTTACTTTAAACTTTTTGCTTTATTTGTGTTACACACTAAAATTTGAGTTTTTTTAAAAACGAAGTCAATTAAAAAAAAATAGCAATAATTGTTTTTGAAAGAAAAGTAGGAATTGATATACCATTTTGGAGAATCTTAACTACTATAAAATCTGCGGAATATAACGTGCACCTATACTTTTAAGCTGCATTTTTTTATTTTCCGGTATATTCCTCTTATTGCGAGCAACCCCTTCTTTTTTTTACGAAGAAACCTGAAACGTACGTATGCAATGCTCTAATGTTTTGTAAATCATTTATTCGAAACATTACCCCAGGCCCTAGAAAAAATAGTACACTTCTAGAGATACAACTCTAAATGAGTAAATTATGTGATTTCTTTTAAATGAATATAACGTGCACTCGTCCGTTTCGGTTTTGTTGTTTACTTTAAAACTGCAGTAAAAGGATTGTTCGGGAAATATGTTATCTGTTCAAATAGTTTGCCTTGGGTACATTGCAATAATGATTTTTTATGGAGAATCAAATCAACTGAAATTAAGTTAATTTCAACTAAATCATCAAAGTGTATTAATCGATTTGTGACTGTGATTAATAGCCCAGCTATGTAAGATCACGTTAGTAAAAAAAATCATTGTAAAAATGGGAAAGTTGTGCTCTCCGTGACTTACGATATGATGGCGAGTGTCAATTTTCCACTTTTCCAAAAACATGCAAGTCATCACTTAACCAAGAGATAAAAAGTTTTTTCCCCCCAGAACTGATATCACCCTTCTTTTTTCACCTCCATGATCCCTTGAAGTTGAGTTTCTGCCAATCCTGTGTATAGAACTGTGAAGTATTAACTTAGTCATTCCTTCTATCACTTACCACAACGTCCTTGAACAAAAGCCTTGTTTTATTTTCATAAAAACAGCTTCAAATTGGTCATGTTTCAGAAGTTTCCGATTATCTGAACATATACGTACACCTCCTTTCATTTTTGCAATTGATATTGATGGGAGCAATTCTCGAACAGACATGAATGCCCTACAGGTCCAGACGAGAGTTTAAGCGAAAATTGTTATCTATCATAGTTTGATAAGAAATGATAGAAGTAATAAGTTCACCGGTGCTACTAGAGGTATGTTAACTACATTTTTATCGCTGGGCTCCCTTAAACTTCCATGAAAAGGCCACTTTTGCATATGATAATATTTATCTTTTGCAAGTCTCTCCCATTCCCTCATTAATGAGAGAATATTTTGTTTAAACTTGTTTCATTCCGATAAGAATGTAAATGATACACAGGTTAGCACAAGTGTTCCACTTAAAATCGTTGTACTTTAACACAAGGAGAGATAATATCTCATTTAATGAATTTTCTATTACCCTCTGAAAATTTTTTTACAGGAGTGGCATTCTATTTGTTTCTATTGTAAGGGAGTACTTCTTTTATGATCACTTTAGAAGCACCAATAGAATATCGCTATTTATTTGGCTTATGATTCAGATGTAAGGAAACCAAGAAAATCATCAGAATCCAAACATCTTGCCCATGCGTTGTGGTAATTAAGATTTTAATAGTAAAACATTATAGAATCATCTTTAATTAATATAATGTTCATTTAATATGGTGAGTGAGTGAGTGAGTGAGTGAGTGAATATTAATGTCGCACTGTTCAGTTATACACGAGGGCTTTTGGCAACGGACCGCGTAATTTTGAACCATGGCCAAGTGACTTGACGACATCTGAGCTGGCACCCCCTCTCCTACCTACCACGCCATACGAACGGGTGGACGTTTGAGCTCTCAACAGAATTAACGTGCATCGCTTCCCAACACGGCGGGTCTTAAGTGGTAATGGGCTCGAACTCATGACACGCTAGTCATTTATTATATAGTAGCTTTAATTTTCATTTATAGGAATCTCGTAAAATTAACCATAGCCTTGCAGAAAAAATTCTCGTTAAAAGGCACTAAAATGAAGCCATGTTATACAATTAAATATACACACCTCAAAAATAAGAAACCGCACTCACATTTTATGAATTATTTTATTATTGTTTGTTACAATTTCTAAAAAAATTATTGAATATAATGAATTTATTTATTATTCATTAATCGAAAGAGTTGTCACTGCACCCTATTGGGTACGGTCACGAACTCGTGTTTAGGTACTACTGAAGACCTACCGTGTAGAAGGAACTGATGCACGTAAAATCTATCCAGTTTAAAACTATTTCTTTGACGTGGTGGGTTAGTTTAGAGATAGGGGTTCTAACTTAGGTTTAATCCTCGTCCCAACCGAGGCTCAGAATCTCGAGGTCCTCGAAGACTACTGCGCAGTAGCCCCCATTTTCCTTCGTAGTAGGTGTTAAAACAACTCTGAGAGTGGGATTTATATAACATTATGTATAAAAGTATAAAATATTTTTTGAACAAATTAAATGATTGAAAGATAATGTTAAGGTATCCGACTGCTTGCGACAACTTTTCTTTAAGAAAATGGAGTTATGGGGATCTTTTGTGGTTTTTAGATTTGTTTAGTACATTTTAGGAAAAATATACTAAAATTAAGAAGATAAAAAATTATATTACTAAAAGGGGAAAAAATGGGTAAAAATTTACAAAAAAATAGCATAAACGGGGCCCATTCTGTACCAAAAGTTTATGAACAAATTTTCAATTCTGATGTGTTGCTATGTTATTCATTTTTAAAATGACCTTCAGGAAAAGAGATATTTTAATTTTTACAAAAACTAGAGCACTTTATTTTAGTTATTATATAAAATTTCTTTAAAAACAGGGAATATAATAACATAAGGGACTGTAAGCTTTATAATAAAACAGTGATTGATAAATCTGAAAGTTAAAACACTTCTACTTTAATACGGAACATACAAAAAAAAATTTCAGTTAATTTTTTTCAAAACTTTTTTTAGGAATCTCGCTGACCCCGTTTGATTCTTTTCATAAAATCATATTTCGAGAAAAACGCGTTTTAAAGTGTGACATCTTGCTTAAAGTAGTGGCATCTGTTTTTACTAAAACTCTTGTAGTTTTTGTTCTAGTGAACAGGAAAAGATACACTTGGTATTTTTATAAAGCTAAAAAGATGGCCTATAAAATAAAATCATAAAAAAAAATCGTCAATTTTGGCAAAATCCACAGTCTTAGGGTATTCGGTATAATATTTTCCATATTGATTGTTCGGAAGAAGTTATATAAATATATATATATATATATAATTATATAAGGAGTTAATGTTATAATTAATTCCTTATATAATTTATAAGAAACCAGAATTTGAAATGAATTCATTGCACAGTACTAGGAGACTTTAATTTCCCAAAAACATGGGTATATATACTGAAGCATTTCTATGTCAATTTAATTAATTAATTAAAATCGTAATTTAATTTCCTTTGAGTTCTATCGGTGATATCATTTAAATCTCACTTCTATCTAGATTGTGAGAGCTATTGAATGCAAGATCAAAGAGTATTGAATACTTTGTTTCAGTATAGAATAAATAGATCAAATACGTGCGTTATTTATTGACTAGACGGATATTAAATAAAATTGGTATATTCGTTTATTTTTTATGTTTGGAATTATAATTTAGGCATTTTTCTGTCCATTTTCTTTTTAAACTCTGTTTCACCATTCCTATTTGTGTTTCTAGACTTTCAAACTGTGAGAATATTTATTCTATTTAGAAATAAATTGTAATCGTGCTAGTATTTCCTTTTCTTTCTTTTTTTTTTTTTTGAACGCAAGTGCTTACAGGTAAAAGTCAAACATTGTATTAAACTTTACCTCATTCAGACGATTTTATGCTTTTGTTCCTGTTTTCGAAATACATAAAAAAATCAAAAATAGTGCAATACAAAACCATCGTATTTTAAAGTATTTATTTTTGAATAAAAATTCTCTGATCGAGTGTATTAGCAATGCTTTTTTTAATATTTAATATTTTCGTAACATATACGGTGGATGTTCCGAAGATAAGTTTCCCAATTTTTTTTCAAAAGATACTTACACCAAGACATCGCGAACTATACATCTAGCAATATTTTTCGACATTATCGTCACCAACATTTATACATTTCTTGTAGCGGGCAACCTAGTTTGAGATACTACTCAGGTAAATCCTAGGGCCCTGCGATGCAAAAAAATTTCACCCAGCTTGCTTCTTCTCAGCATTGTTTTGAAAGTTACGTCCCAAGAATCGACTTTCATTACAGGGAGCAGATGAAATTCTGGTGGATTTGGAGAGTCGTCCCCTTCGATTTTCATGTTACAAAATCTGTCTTCCTTTTCTTCACACTTAACACCAACGACCAACCATTTGCTGAGAAGGGACTTGTTTATCATACATGGTCTTTAGGCGTTCATGAATGACGGACACACTAGTTCCATGTGCCCATTCATACTGGATAACGGGACACACCACCAGTGCCTACCCTAGTGTTTAGCACTTGGCCTGCTGCTTGGTACTGAAATAAACTTGGACCCGCCAATCTGCTCGCCGTTTATTGTCGATCAGCTCGTGCATCATTCCTATCACGCAGTCTTTCTTTCTGCCGTTGAGCTCAAAACATGTGTGGTCTATTATGGTGATTGTTAGTTTTACCTGATGTACCATCTGCCCTTTCAAAAAAAGAATGATGAAACTCACTTTCGGAACATCCTTTGTATACTTAAAACTAATTATTGTGTGATTTTATTTATCTTTTCATGACAATTCTGAGACTAAACTACTTTTCTATAATGCCTTCTGTATAGTAGATAAACGTTCTCTTTTAAGGTGATATTCACAATACTGCGACGTCTGCTAATTATCAGAACTCTCCCCATCAATACTTGTCAGGATTGACGTATGGGGGATCAAGTTGTCCAGATTGAACCTTGTATCTCCAAAACAAAGGGACCTGCTATGTTTTCCTTGTGCCTAGGGCACAACATACTTGAACTGTTTCGGAAAATGGATTTGAGGTCGCCTCACCTTTTGTTTTGCTTAAATACAGACGATCGTTAGTCGCAACACTCTGTAGGAAGGAAGCTTTCGGGAGCAGCCTCCTTTGTGTTGGGTTCCTGTCGCACATCTGGGTCGCAAGCAACATGAATGGAGAATAGTGTCGGCTGGTCTCGGCAAAGACACACCCTTAGTGAAAATGTGACAAAACAAGTTATAGCCTCCAGAGGATGAATACGATGCCGTTACTTAGTGGGGATCAGCGTGCTGGTCTATTGTCCCCACATACCAATAGAGCAGGACTATAGTGAGAAGAGCTGGGTGCAGAACTGTTACACCCACCGATGGGAGGTAATTGGGGGCGTGAAAGTGACCCACCCATGAAGTTTAAAGGGGGTCGCCTCGGAAGTTGACAGGACTGAAATTTTGTGCTCTTCGAAGACTCTGTGTTGAGCAGCCACGCGCAAGGCTACTGATAAACTTTGCCTATAATAGTGAAATAAGGAGTGAGGGAGTCAGTGGCAAAACGGCTGGTATGCATGAGCTGAAATTGAAATAGAACTTTTCTATCGCAGAAAAAAACCTGTGTACTGTGACGTATTAATAATAAATACTAGTTTTATTGTTTATTCTAGAATAAAGTATTTTTGGTAGTTAGCTATGTGATCCCTGACGCTACCATGTTACTAAGTAAAGAGTTCACGATGCCACAATGCTCATCAGGATGATTAAAAAATGTCAAATGCCATTAAAATGCTTATATCCTAGAATATAAATTACCTTAACAACAACTATATGATTATTAAATGAATTTCGAAAAAAAAATACGCATTACTTATGATATGAATTCTGTACAAACTAGCAAATTAGAGAACGTTAAAAATTACCTGTATTCTCATTCATCAAAAAGACACGTTTAAAAGATCGAGAACTACGATAAAAATTTAATCGAATAATTAAAAAAACAAAGAGATTATTTTTGTTAGTCTTTAAATTTTTGATTAAATAAAGAAGTGGAAATAGGATCACATATTTTGTAATTTATTACCAAACTATATTCTTTTAAAACTGTTTTTTAAGAAAGAATATTCAATTCCATAGAAAAATAAGATAATGGAATTGATTAAAATATCGTCTGACCCCTGGATTCAAGAATTGCTGAAATGTTTTCCTCTACTCTCTTAAAATTCAAAGATGAAAGAAAAATTTCGATAGAATTTCTACTTATCTTTTTTTAAGATAAAATATCTTAATTGAAATTCGAATACCGGCACACAGTATGTATGCAAATAGTTATCGAATTTCATTTTACAAAAGAAAGGGGAAGTATTTGGAAATTCAATTCAATACTTACATCTAGCGCTCAAAAAGGAAATGAAAATTGGCAATCTGCGGGGAGTTTGCGAGTTCTTCAGAAATAATTCTATTTTTTCTCAGGAAAAGATGAACACAATAGATAAAGGAGAAGTTTGAAGCTATGTTTTTCAAAGTCAACATCAAATTACTTTACCGATAGGAAAAGAGATAACATAAAAGAAAGTCATTACATGATTGAATAAATTTTTTGCGGGGAGTCTTATATAGAAGTTGAGGCATTCGAGTTCTGTGAAAAATATTTCCAAGAGTTAAATTTTTAACTGTGCGAATTTATTGGAATGTTAAAGCAACAACCTTATTTTGTTGGAAAAATGCCACAATAAAAACAAATTTAATCAACAAATGTAATAATACTAGGTATTTGAATAAAATTTTATTTTCCACAACATTATACAAATTGTTACATTATAAAGTATAATAATGTTTTTCAAAACGGAACATCCATTTTTTCAAATAATTCTGTTTGTATTTTGAATACTTTAGTGATGTAAGAAAATATATTGTGTATTGAAGTCTGTATGATGTATTATACAATTGAAATTGATTTGAAAATTTCCTATAAGTACTTTCTATTAATTGTTTCATTTTAGTTGAATAATTTACAGCGCAGTTTTAAAGGTTTCCTTTTGACATATTTAATTTGAATTTTTTGTGATTTTCTAAATAGGTGAATCACATTCCAATCACACGCAAAATTTTTTGACAGTTGTATAAAGAATGATACAAATCAAATACAGGAAGATTGGCCATTATTTAATTGTAAGTAAACACTGATAAACTAATACTGATAATATCCTAACAATTTTTGCCTGCTTTTCATATTTCCAAGTCGTCATGGAGATTGGCCACCTCAGTTATTATTATTTATT
Organism: Trichonephila clavata; assembly: GCA_019973975.1. NCBI lineage: Eukaryota > Metazoa > Arthropoda > Arachnida > Araneae > Nephilidae > Trichonephila > Trichonephila clavata. Next base: position 345,031 of record BMAO01015794.1, read on the forward strand.
TATTAATTTAGTTCTGTGAATGTGAAAATATTACGCGTGGAACATGCAATGCGTGATATATCAAGATGTTTTATCTTAAGAGGGTATAGAAAAGGGGTACTCAACCTTTTTTCCGCCACTCCACAAACATATGACATCTATTTCACGGGGGCCGCAATTTCAGTATTAATGGGGGGGGGGCAAAAATAAGATTAAGTATAAGGCAAAAATATTTAAAATGTGAAAAAAATATCGAAATATTAAAAATATCATTTCTATAATTTATTTTTATACTTTTTTAAACTCTCTATCAAACACTCCCAAAAAAATCAGTTTTAGACATTTTTTGCCGAGTTGTAGGGTATATGAATAGTTTTGATTTCCTTTCATCTATCACCCCAAGCCTTTTGTTTACACTTTCTACTGTCTACTACACATTCTACAAAAAAGCTGCCATGTTCTTTCATAATTTGATTTTTTTTCTATAAAAAATTCCCATTCATTTATATCAGTTATTAATTTATCAAGTGTAGGACGGTAGCAACGAGTCTTTGCTGAATTCCAGACTCTGAAATAAATATTATTTGTTTAAAGTTAGTCAGACTTGCTTGTGAATTTTTAAAAAATGTTTTTAAATAACTTTTATAATTTTACTAAAACAAATAATTCTTTTCAGAACGAAAGATTATTATTTTATATTTTAATGATTGATAAAAGTGATAGGTATGGATCATTTTCAGCAAAATATAGAAAAACGAAAAGTCATAAAAAAAAGAAAAAAAATCTTACCTGAAAAAATAATTGAATTTTCTTGTACAAAGGGCCATGACCGGCTCTCTCAGAAAAGTCCTGTGAGCCTCATGTGACTCGTCGGTTTAATATCTATGGTATAGAAACTTTGGATGTTCAAAAAATAAATTTTTTCATAAGCATTTTTAAAAATGTAGATTTTTAGGAACTTTTTATAAAACAAATCGCGTCGAAACCCGATGGTAAATACACTCCCAGCAATATATATATATATACAAAGTAACTGTTAACAAAACTTGTTCTTAAAGAAAATGTGGACAGATTTTTCGTTAATTTTTGTTTGGATTTCGTTGATTGGTTATTTTTGTTTCTTTAACTTCCTTCTTTAAAACAACATAAGGGCTTTGAGGACGATAGGGAATTCACATTCATTTTAATTTAACATAACATTATATCAGGATCTTGAATTTTTTTTTAAAAAAAGGATTTTTGATTGAAAATAGGAATAATTTAATTGCCTTGCACCAATTGATTCAGTGGAATTGGTTGAGAAATCATCAGTCAAATATTCTAGTTCGTTGCCTTATCAACCGGGCACAATCCAAACTATTATTGGAATATTGAGTTCTGTTTATTAACCTCTGCTTTTCGAGGCCAAAAGTTTTTAAGCTGATCTATAATTCCCATTTTCATGACTAAGGTTAAAAAAAAAACGTTCTCGGGCAGCGATATATCTTAACATTTCTTTTAACATTTATTTACCATTTTTACTTCAACAACTGAACCCACTTTAATCCAAGAGGTAGAGAGAATCGCTTTCCTTATGGTATTATATTATCTTTTGCTGTAATTTCTGTCTCAACATTTATACAAATATTGTCAAAAATTAATTAAATCTAGCATACTATTGCCTACCATGAATTCAAGTTTTTTTCATCCTAAATGCTTTGTCTGACGTAGGAATATGTCATGTTTACTAGAAGCTCACACTAAGAAAGACAAATTAAAAACTTAAAATTATCATAATTTATATTACAGACTCAAATTAACATAAAAAAATTATATATCAATAAAGTATATTAATGCAAGAAAAGTTTATCTATGCTTAATAAATCTGAGAGATGCTTTCTCTCTCTCTATATATATATAATAATTCCCTTTAATTTCCTCATGAATAACTTTTTAAGTTTTAAGGAGACATAGTACGATTTACGCATAAATTTTTAATTTAATAATTTTCAAAATTTTTTGGCAGCCTCCTATGTGTGTATACTATGTAGAAAAGATTCTGTGTGCTCAAAATTTCGTAAAAAGCTAGCCATTTAATTGTTTACAGAAAATACTTGAAATTTGCGAAGTAATTTTTAGATGCTACTGCTCCTACAAAAATTTACGTACACGCACGAAATTTCATTTACGTGTACATCAAACTATGTATAACAAAAGTGGCTATGGGTTTTGCGGTAACATGATTGGTATTCGTACCATACTTTTTTAATGAATGGAAATTTAAAATTCCTTAAAAAATGTACAAATTCTGAGTTCCATTATTTTTGAAAAAATAAATATTATTTTGATTCAAAAATGCATATTAACTTTTGTTACATGTACTATTAGCAATAGGTAAAAAAATTTAAAGCATTAAGCTCAACGTATATAGGGAGAAAAAGCCTTAGCATTTTAAAGAAAGGCAAACTATTTTTTTTATCTTTCTGAGATAAGTAAGATTAAAGTTTTGATTCATTATAGGGATATAAATAAAAACGAACATGAAAGCTATCATAACTCTGCTTTTTTTAATTTAGATCTTTAAAATTGTGTGAGGTTATAGAAAAGTATATAAAGAATAATTTAAGATAAAAAAAATTAAACTTGATTTTTTTGTCAATTGAATCGTACTGTGTTCCCTTATTGGTCCTTTCCTTCAGGACTCGCGCGTAAGAAATTATAGCTTGCTCACCCAATGGGATTTAATCCTTATCTTATCTTGGGAAATTAGCAGCTTGCATTATTTAAAACGAGAATACATCAATCTATCGAACAATATATTTCCACCAATCATAGCCTCCGTCCACAGAAGTCACAAGATAACCTGTGACGTATTTTGTTGCCACCTCACATAAATAGCCAGGACTCTGAAAACTCTTTCTCTTTGTTATCGTCATGTTGTAGTAAGCTATAGCCTGTTTTTGTCTTCGTGCCTGCTTTATGTGAAGTCGAAATGGTGTTGTTCTGTAACTTTAGTACGTATGTGGGATCATCAGTAAAGGTTGGATGCTAATTAATAAGATGTTTCTTTGCATTAAAAGTTTCCGCATCACTACAACAACCACAACCTGGATAATGCAGTAAGTAAAATCGCCCCACTCGCCATGAATCTACATTTATATATGAGACACAACAAAAGGGATTACTTCACTCTTTATTCAGCAAGAATGATAAAGTAATGGAGACATATAATAAATGTAATTATTTTGAATACATATTATAAGAGTGATTCTTCTGTATTTTGACTACGTTTGCTTTCAAATGTATTCGAAAATCTCTATGTGAGAACAAATTTCCTCTTTAATCCACTGCAAGTCACTCTATAAAGCAACACGAGTGCTATTGACGGAGGTCCTCGTAATTCTGTTCCATAGTCAAATGATGAGGAGGATACCTTATATATAGCTGGCACCCTCTCTCTAAACTTCCCCTTCACACCAACTGGAGAACTTTGAACATCAAAACATTTAACTTGCACCAGCTCTCCATTGGCATTAGCATTCGAACCCAAGGCAGGCCGACTACCAATCTTTGACCATAACCACAAGACTACCATGACCATTGTAACTCACAGCAGTTCACAGTGAATAATAGCTTATTTTTAAATAATGAAAACGAAAGAAAATATATCTCTTTACATGGTCCAAATATAATTATTAAAGCATTATAATTTAGTGAAATGGTACTATAATTCTTAAATATCACAAAATAAAAAAAAATGACTAAAGTAATATATAAATAAAAAATTTACCGTTGATAATTTCATGAATAAACCAACGTTTTTTAAGTATAAATAAGGAATGAATTCAGTCGCAAAAAAATTCCTTTCTGTGTTTGATAAATTTGTTGACTATGCAATCAGACACAACCAAGGGTGGTACTTCACACATTCAAACTCTTGATGAGTACGTGCACACAAAAAAAGTGTTTTCTTTAGCAGATATATTCCAGGGTTAACTCTCCAAGGAGAATACGCACCAGGTGGTCATTTGCTCCTCCTGAGGGTGATGAAACAACTTTATACTCAGTCCTCGAACTTACAGAAACGCCCTCCACCGTTAGATAAAAAATGAGTTCATAAAGTATTTAGCAATATTTTTCTTTTTTATACGTTTTAATATGTCCAACGTTGCACATTCGGGCACGAATTAAAAAAATCAACTTAAATGTACATGAATTTTAGAAAAAGAAGTTAAAATACCGTACTTTTTGTAGTAAAAGATAGAGGAAAGCCATTATAAGCTTTTGAAAAACGAAAATAAAGACTCAATTAAAAATAAACACTTCAATTAACAAAATTTAAATGATGGAAATTTTTTAAAAAATTCAGGAATCTACTATTCTATATTTTAAACAAAATGTAGCAACCGTGATTCAACTTGAGTATGAAATAAGTAAAATAAATATTTTTTGATAAATTTAGATCTTTAATTTCCATTTCACTTTTTTAGGTGTCAATAAATTGCTGAATATTCCAACACATTTAAAGTTAATGATATTACCTGCAAATTAATATCTATTTAGCCCATGCAGAATCCAAAAATAATATATATATATGAGCGTTATTAAAATAAATTAAATTTAAAGTGATATCAATTGGATTTAAGTTAGTTAATAATGTATGAATGTATTATTATTAATTTATTAAATAAATTTTATTTCAATAATTAAACTGAAAATTCAAGCAATTCAATGTTAACATCTGTTCATATTTCAAGGATGTATGTAGAGAGTCCTTATTATAAATAGCAAACGCATAAGAATGCTAAAAAAATTTCTCACACACAGCAATTAAAATTTTGCTTGACTTAATGTCATTCAAGCGTTACCAAAAAAGTATTAGAAATGAATTTCATGATTCTGAGCAATTGTCTAATTATGGAGACAGCCCACCAAATTATACTTTAGCCATCTAGCTTCCAAGCCAATTTACTGTTTGTATATTTTTTTTATCATACAGAGATTATTTAAGTAACCCAAACTCATAATTGTGTTAAAAAATATTCTATCATGAGTACTATTCCGAAAACACTAAGCAAAATACACGCGAAGTTATAATTAACAAATCCTACGTGAATATGAAAAATACATTTCTTCCTTTACGAGGTCAAGCAGCATTTGTGCCAAAAAAAAAATTAGGGAGACATAAAAGAGATCAAGAACGATTATCGAGGAAGCAAATAATAAATTAGTTTAAAATATTTCTAGCAATTTCCAAGAGAAATTCCGAGTCATTGAATTTATACGAATGTTTAAACAGAAATTGAATTGTCCTTTTATAATTTTTAGCATATTTTATACCAGAAATATTTTTTTCTATATTATTTTTAATAAAAATAGCTATCTCCAGATTTCTTAAAATTTCAGGAAAAAAACTGTTTTTGTAAATGAATAAGTACATTATTTACCTGACTGAGGATCAAATTTATGAGTTCAGTCATTAATACCCTCTTGTTTCTTGATAGTGCGTCATTAATGTAATTCAACTCCTTCCTAGAATCAATATTCGAATCCATGATCTGAATTGAGAACCACTGGTCAAGCAGATGGCAGTCAAACCCGTTGGTTTCCAGATATCCTCATAAACAGATTAGAAGATAATAGTGAAATACACCAAAAACACATATTTAAGCATAATTTGCTTTACAGACTATGTTTCACACTAAGTAAAAGGTAGAAAATTCTCTAATTAATCTGATAAAAATTGTTGTAAAAAAAATTATAAAAAAAGTCTTACAAAATTGTGCAATCACAAAGAAATTTTCACTTACTAAAAACTATTTATGAATAATTAGAGGAAGGCAGAGTTTCAAATTTAGAAGTAGCTGGTAAAAATGGCAATGTACAATAAAATATAGAGGCGAAATTATATATACACAGAATTTAAGGGTGGGTGTTGTAATCCACAGGGGAATTTTACCGCCGAAAATGGTTATACAGGTAACCCATGAATAAACCGCAAATTATATTCTCAAAATTGGGTGTTATACGTGTCCATGTAATACGAAGCAGTGAATTAATACGAAATAGATGGTGAAGTTCCAAAAATTAAAACAAAGAAAAATATTATATTTTAAAAATTAAAATGAACATTTTATTAAAATTGTATCAGGAATTGATACATATTTGAAGGATCTATACGGTCTTTCACTAACTTCTTCTTTTTCCTTTAAAGCAATTTATTTATTTCAACCAATCTTCACCGAGAGCCAGGCGTGATTTATGTAAATAAGAAATATTATATAAATTCGGTTTTCGCGAGATAAGTAGGAGCTAAGTGAGAGGAAGTGAGAAGTCAAGTGAATTAAAGATCGAGAAGTCGACACATAGTTGTTGACAAGTGAAGCGAACCTGTTACGTGTTGATGTACGCGAAGAGAAGCGGATTTAAAATAGTGAAATTCACTATTAAGGTGAGTGGAGTCTTCATCAATTCATCCAGCTAATTAAAGTGCCTGAAGTTCGTCACGAAGGAACCGCAGCCGTAAAATATAAGGTCAGTGACTTTGATTAAGAAATCAGATTATTATCGTGTGACGTAGTTGTAATTGTGCGCGTTTAAGCTTTCCTAGATTCAGTTGAAAAATTCTGTATTATCCGCTTGTATTGATACCCCACTTCTTTACTCCACTATAGTTCATTTATCTTAATTAGAATTGTGTTGTGTCTGATCTCATATACTGACAAGCATCAATAAATCAGTTTGAATTGGAATAATGTCTTTTGATCATTTAAGTCCGCCTACACATCCAGCCGGGTTTTCAGATAGACAGGAAGGTAATGGTGTAAGGGGTGGCAGCAGGTCACCATACATATTTATATGAATTAAACATGTTTTCGTTAACATTAAGCGCTACTAACTGAAGGCATTCTTTTCTTCTTAGCAATATAAATATATTCTCAATCTCTGCACATTTTTCTACTATATCTTCAGATCCATTCTTTACTTTTGTAAAAAAATCTATTAATTTAGAATAGTCAGCTTTCAGTCAAAAAATATCTTCACAATTTACTTACATAGTGCTAAGCACTTATAAAGCTCTGTTTTAAATTCGTGTGCTTTTTTATTTGAAGAATCATCATTTTATAAATGTGACCAACAGTTAAGATAACTGGGACGTGAAGGTGTTTCAAATTCGGCATTTTTTTATTTTACTTTTAAAAAATGGAGGGCATTTTGCAGCATCCATAAAGGCTTTATTTGTGAAAATTCGATAAATTGAACGCTAGAAAATAGAACTTTAAAATTGAAAACAAATGTGATGTACTGTAATTCAGATACATCTTCTTCAAAATCCGTATTATATTTAATATCTAATGTAAAAAGCTAATTTTTCTGTATAAAGAATGTGGTTTGTATATTATTGAAAATTCTACGTTTTTTGTGCAAAAATTACGAAAAATTTAAATAGTTACAAAATTTTAAAATAAAATTATATTTTTTGAAATGTTAATTATGTTTAATTTTGAATTTATAAATGGGCTACTCTTAAACCAAAATCAAGTGAATATAGTACAAATGGGATCTTGAGGACTATTCCAAATTAAATACACAACTTTTAAAACAGACATTTCGTTTTTCCTAACTTAACGTTCTTCCTAACTGCATTTGAATGCTCATGAATAACTCTAAATGTTTATTATACTGTTGGTTTTATTTTAAATTAAATAAATATTCATATGTTTAAATACAAAAACTGAGATTATTTTGTTATAATTTTTAAAAACAGAGTTCCATTTAAATTAGACATCAAATTAACTTCTTAAATTCACCAAGGACATTTTCTTTGTGTATTTTATAACAATAAAAAAATGTGTAAGGAATTCTGTAATATCCAGTAACGATGATGTTCAAAGTGAAGTAAAAATACTAAAACTTATAGACATCAAACTTGGTATTTTAGATGGAAGAAGGTGTGAATCTTGATATCACGTGTTGATAACGTAAGGAAAGGGTAATAAAAAAAATTCTAAATAATCTAAAATTTCAAATTTACAATTTAAAACTCAGAAATGATGCAAAATAATCCAATTAATAATGGTATGGCTTTGTATTGTATTAAAAATATCGCTTTACAAATCATAGATGAAAATATCTTTATTTGCAATTTTCTCAAATTGCCCTTTTTTGGTGATTCCGGTACACTTTTCTCAAAATCTACTTTACCTATAGAGCTGATATTTTGTATATTATTATATCTACAATTTTTTAACAAAGTGAATGAATTTTTTTTCATATCCACATTCACAAATTTTAGATATAGCACAATTTTTGCATGAAATTTAAATCACTAAATTTAAAAAGTTTTATAATTTTTATAAATTTATATTTCAAAAATTTTATTTCGTTCATTTTATGGATTGTTATGTTTTCAAAAACCCTGTTAAATTTATAGCTATAAATGCAGCAGATTTTATGCAAAGTGTACCTAAAGGTAAGAACAGGCCTTGAAAATAAAAAAAATAGTTATTGATTATTTATTGCTCATACAGATTTATTTGCAATTTAAAATGGAATTTTTTTACATTAACAGGTACAGAAATATGCAGATAATTTAACGTAAAAATTTTGCTTCGTTGGTTTTAATTTAAGTAAGTGAGAACTATTTAAATTAGGTGCAAAAAAAGTTCATTTTTCCTTGTCGCAGACGTCCCAGTTACCTTAAACCTTCCAGGAGCGCGAGAGATGTTAAAATTATTAAAATTATCTATTAACAACATGTATATGAAATGAAAAGTTCCTCTAGATATCATGAATTAGATTTTAAAAAATGCTGATTGCAATCTGCAACCCCACTCAGCGCCCGTCTACTACATTTAACAAGAAAATTCTACTAAGCTTTTTTTCTGAACATCCTAGTGTGTAGCCTAATAATTTTATACTAAATATGCATGCTAATATTCGTATAATAATGCATAATATGAACATAATACAGTTCTACTCAAACATTACATATTTGCGATCCAGTTTTATGTCATAATTTTCCTCGCACCCTCTCTCTTTTAATAAAAGAATGTATTGAATGCAATAATAATGTACGTTGACGTTAAAACTACAATATATGGCTTTAATTATAAACTGTAGAAACTATCGTCGACCGTAGAAGATGAGTAATAAATTTTGTTTATGACAAGCCCATGGAAGTCGATAGTGCATACTAAACTTATTTTTAATTTAGTATTGATAAATAAATTATCAAATACTTTGTGCAGGACTGATACTTGTAAATTATATCAATGTGTGAAGTATATTTTATTTTTTTATTATGTCAGAATGTATTTTGTTTTGCTTCCTTTCAATAAATTGTTAATTATTCTAAATATTTTAAATTAAACTTTTTCATATACTCGCATCCCCCCCACGAAGTTTATCATGCCCCTCTGGGGGGCGCACTCTACACGTTCAGAAAGTTAATATAGTATATAATGTAGCTTAATAATAATTATATAAATATTTAATAGTTAATAGTTAAGTATAGAAATAAACTCTTAACTATTTTTTTCAAGACGATATATATTTAGTAATTTGAACATGTGGTACATGAAAAAATAAAAGAATAATAAATTAAATGAACGTATAAAAATGTAACGTTATTTTTGATGATATTTCTGGAAACAGCGAATGTCTTTTTGGAACATATACAAGTCAATACAGCACGTTTCACACATCCATCAAAGCCCTACGGTGCTGCATAAAGCACTTCTTAGAGGTTTGTATTTCATTGATATGTGTTCAACATTTTTGACAGTTAAAACCGTTTTTTCATTATCAATGTTTAATGTGTGGCATCTGATCGCAAGGGTTACCGTAAACAAACCGACATGCTCTGACGTCAGCCACGCTCTTTCTCCACATTGAAACATTACTCGCTGATTTTTCTGCTTCGAAAACGACCATCCAATATTATTTCTTTTATTTCGCTGGCGCTTTTTTGTTAATGGGGATAAACAGAAATGGAGCATCATTATGTTTAAAATATTATACGCCGTTAAAATATTGTACACCATTAAAATATTATACGCCATATCTGATGCGAAACTACCACCGTTACCGCCATCTTGTTTATGATGTAGGGCGCCGAAGAACCCCATTGGCTGGAATTTCAAGCAACTTTCATTTAGAGTAACTTTCTCAGCTTACTGGCAAAAAGTTGTTCGGAAGCCATTGCTATGGCAACGGAGTAAAAATTGCACGAATTGGAACAAAAATTGCACCAAACGTGTTCGTGTGATAAGCCTTAAGATAGTGCTTCTCAAACTTTCAATGTGTTTGCGACCTAATATTCAATCAAAATTTTAATTGCATCCCCTCTCAAAACAATAACAATGCATTGAATCCAATAATACTATAATTTGACGCTAAAGCTAAAACACAACTTCAACCTCTTAAGTGCCATCGGCGTAGATAAATCTTGCTCAATCAAAGCGTTAATTGCCCCAGACGTATATATATAAGTATTTCCGATGTATGATCTTTTCTGTACACTGCTATCCATAAAATTATTTCAAAGGCTTTGGGATGCAATAAAAGGAACTTGACAATGTTTTCGAAAGATTTACTCATTTCAGAGTATTTACATATTTTCTTAATCCTTTTCTTCCCCTCCCCAATACATCACTTATGCGTGCCTACGGGAAAATGGTTGTATTAGGGAGCTTGAATCGCGTAACTTTTAATCGGCAGTTAAGGAATTAATTATAAACCATACAAATTATCAAGATAAATGTTAATTTTTGTTTATACTTTTGCATATGACAAAGCCCATAGTTCACTGGTAATTATTAGACTTGTTAGTATTGTTAAATTAATTATAAAATACATTGTGCCCTACTGATACATTTATAAGTGCATTATATCAGTGTAAATGCGTATTTTATTTTTTATTATGTCAAAATGTAATTTGTTTGTTTACTTTCAGCACAAATTATTAATTTTTTAAAATAATCTTTTGTTTTTGACTTTTTAATATGCTCGCGCCCCCTTGGGAGTGCACCCCAACGTTTGAAAATCGCTGATCTAAGAGATTTTCGCATTTCACCCCAGTGGTTTCCCTAATATTGCATGTGATTGTTTCAAACTGAGTCACCTGTGTTTCAGAGGTTGGTCAGACTGTTTACAAAGTGAATAGAGTGTGTTTAATTTCAAAGCGAAAATGGGCGCTGGTGCATATTGTAACTATTATACATTTAAAAAAAATGCAACACCATGAAGGAATCATCGGAATTAAATGAACTTTTCAGCACATATCAAGTATAGGATGTTACGTAAAACAGTAAAGTTTCAGAGTCACCGAGCATGCGTGGCGTGCGCTGCGCCCTCTGATTTGATGCTGAAAGCATATAAACAGAGGGTAGTAGCGGGATGTTGAAAATAGTTTTTGATTATTTATTAGTGGCGAGCGTTTAGTGAGACCTAAATATGCCTCCACGACGAAATAAGGAGAAATTCCAACAACTTACGGGGAAGAATTATCGGCCTTCGAGAAGAAGGCTTTTCCTATCGTGCAATAGGAGCTCGTGTGCAGCGGAACAGTTCCACAGTGATGCGTGTTTGGAAGCAGTGGACCGACGAGCACCGAACAACTTGAAAAACTGACAGTGGACGACGAAGGTGACGTCAGCGCGGGATGATCAATACCTGCTACGCATAGCGGTGAATGATCGCACAGCTTCCTGCAGGCAGTTGGCAGCATGTTGGTCTACTGCTACAGGTGTATGAAGTCGGCTTCATCAATTCGTCGACGTCTGCTGCACCATGGATTGCGTGCCTTTATACAGGATCCTCTCACGGCAAACTATTGACAGCTGCATCTGCAATGGGCTTATGAGCATAGAGTCTGGCAAGCTGATTGGCACCAAGTTGTCTTTGTAATGAATCACGCTTCAATTTGTGGGATCATGGTGGCCGCATTCGTGTTAGACGCTATGTCGGTGAATGCTGCCTTCGAGAGTGCGTTATGGAACGGCAGAGTGACCTAACACCCGGAGTTATGGTTTAGGGTGCGATTTCTTATGATCCAATTTGCTACGAATTGAGAGTAATCTCAATAGCAACAGGTAAGTCAGTGAAGTGCTACAGCCCGTCGTTCTCTTCTTTCAAGGCATCCCTGAAGCTATCTTTCAGCAGGATAATGCCCACCCACATATTGCAAAAACAGTTCGAGACTTCTGTTCAGCCCAACACATGCAACTTCTTCCTTAGCCTGCCTATTCACCGAATCTGTCGCCTATTGAGCAAGTGTGGGATTTGGTTAGTCGTCGTCTCGCTCGTGATCCGCATCCTGCAGCTTCAAAAGACGAACTTTTGCTGCGCATGCAAGCAATATGGAATTCTCTTCCACAAGCAGACATTTAAAGTCTGTTTGACTTCATGCCACGTCGTATAGCAGCACTTATTGCAGCGCATGGTGGCTACACCAAATACTGATTTCGGACATTTAATATTGTTTCTCTGCTTTGAAAAATTCGGCATTTGCATTTAGTTTTGGGCATTTAATTTCATTTAATCCAGATGATTCCTTCATGGTGTTGCATTTTTTACAAACAGCAGTTTATATAAGAGCTAAAAAGCAAATTTCTTCAGAAAGAATCGTTTGTATAATAATAACTGAGAACTGTAAATATAATTACATGCGCAGTATTTATCATTTTTTGAATATTTTACTAAAAAAGTACAGAAACACAGTAGATTTTCAAAAAAACGCATGAGATAGAAGGCCGTTATTTTACTAGTTAAAAATTCCGATAACCAAGTGCTGCCATGTGTTGTTCATTCATAGAACAACCTTCATTTACGTTCTTAGAGCAGAAAATTGCACACAATTTTCTAGATGTAATTGTTTTTAAAAATTGGGTTGTGCTTTGCAACCGGAACCCCTCAAGAAGTTAAGTTAAACCTAGGGTTTTCTTTACGCTTTCTAGAGTAAATTTCCTCTTCTGAGTAAGCATGAATTTCCGATATCATTACTACCAAAATTTTTTCATTAGTTTTTTCTTCTTCTAGTAACTGGATATCTTGTGCAGTCATTTCATCAAGCCTTTCCCTTCTAGAGATTTAGTAACTTCTACTTTGCGTCCGTTCTTTTTTCTAAAATATTGATCAAATTTCCCTTTTCGATTGATTCCGCTCAAATTTTTAAGAACAATTTAATGTCGTCGGTTTCATTTTTCTGATGGATGGATTTAAGGTATCCGACTACCCTAAAATTGTGAATTTTGCCAAAAATTGACAAAATATTTTATGATTATATTTTATGGGCCATCTTATTAGCTTTATAAAAATACCAAGTTTATTATTTTCCGTTCATTAGAACAAAAACTACAAGTGTTTTAGTAAAAGCAGATGCCATTACTTTAAGCAAGATGCCATACTTTAAAACGCGTTTTACTCGAAATGTGATTTTTTTGAAAATAATCAAACGGGACCAGCGATTGCTAAAAAAGTTTTGAACATAATTAACTGAAATTTTTTCTGTAAGTTTTGTATAATAGTAGAATTGTTTTGACCTTCAGATTTATCAAGCACTGTTTTATTACAAAATTTACAGTCCCTTATGTGAATTTAATCCCTGTCTTTTCAAGCATTTTCATATAATAACCGAGATAAAGTGCTCTTGTTATTGTAAAAACGAAAATATATCTTATTCTGAAGGTCATTTCAAAATTGAATAATATAGCAACATATTAGATTGAAAAAATTGAAAATTCGTTCATAAACCTTTGGTGCAGAATGGGCCACGTTTATGCTATTTTTTTGTCAATTTTTGCTTATTTTTTCCCATTTTAGTAATAATAATTTCTTTTTCTCTTCTTAATTTAGCACATTTTTCTTAAAATGCACTAAGCAAATCTAAAAATAACAAAAAAATCTCCATATCTCCTTTTTTTTTAAAAAAAAAAGTTGTCGCAACCAGTCGGATAACTTAAAAGAATAAATCAATCCAAAATTGTGAAAAAGCTTCTAAGTCTCATTGACGTTATAGATTTACTATTCATTTTATATAAAATTCATTGAAATTATCCCATTAAATTATTATAAAATTTGTTTTAAATGTGGTATGAACGGGCTAAAATTTGACGTCATCACATGATAAATGCAACCCCGTGTTGCCAATCAATCCTAATACTTGAATATCTTTACTAAATAGCCAACTTTGAAATTTTATCTAAATTTTATAAGTAAAATAACAAGTACAAGACTAATATCCGTTTTGAATTCAATGGAAGAAACGTTATTTTATTTACTTTGTGACTGTCAGGAATTTAACCCAATCCCTGATCAAACGGATGAAGAAAAACAGTAATATTTTGAAATAACAAAACTATATATTGACGTTCGAGTTATTTAAATCTTGCGGATGGCTAGTTGCTTTATCCAATATAAGTAGAACTTTAAGATCTGCATTTTTTTTGTTTTATTTTGAAATATTTTTCCTTCTTAATACTAAACAGTTTAAAGACCTTTTCTTTAATAATTTAGTTGTCACATAAGCGTTTTTATATATCACTAAATTATATTAGTAATCTACTCTTACTTATAGATTTTTCACAGTACTTGACTTAGAGACTTATTGACTAAGAGATTTATAAACCAGCATAAATTTTATCATGTGTGTTCGCCTGAAGTATTATTACACATAACTAAAGCAACACGGTCTTTTAAAAAGCTTTAAAACCTAGCACAACTGTTTTTATTTTTAAAATATATGTCCTGTAAGCCTTTTTTTTAACCAGTGAGCAGTCTAGTCTGCATTAAAAGTCTGGTGCGTTGAATATCTACCTTATTCAACGATTCTATTCAATTCCATTGAATAAATTTCTGCGATTTCTTTATCGGTTAACGCACTTTCAGCTACTATTTCTAGGTTTTGTGGTGATAGACACAATTAAAGTTTCAAGGATTAATAGTTCATGAAAATTATGCGGGGAAACTTAAAAGAACGAATGCTCTCGAATGTAAAATACCAAAAATAAGATATCTTTCGCAGTTAAAAGCTTCATCATGCTTATCAAGCTGTTTGTTATGAATCCCAAATTTTAAATTAGATAAAAGTTTGCTCTCTCTCTCTTTCTCTTTTAACAGTTTTTATTACATTTCTTCGTTTACGGAAATTTATCCAATTCTCGTACCGTGTTAGAGCGAATCCATGCTATAAAAGCTGAGTGTTGTTGGGGGACGTTCCCAATTTTCGAATCTTGTTAGAGGTAATCAGTGGTATAAAAAAGGACAGGTTTTAGACTATTTTTATAAAATGTTCAACAGGTTTTCTGAAGATATTTTTAACGTGTCTTTTAATGCTTTTAACAGTAATGTCTTACGGTTTTTGAACTCTTAATATGCAATAGTTTTTATTCCAAATATTTAAAAAAAATATTTTTAGGGTGCTATTTTTATGCTGTGTTTTATATGTGTTAATATATATGTAAGTTAATGTCTACTTTAAGGGGTCTCAGGGGTGTTAATTTTGTCTTGAGGGTGAAAATTTAAACAATTTTCTCAAACAGGTATATTTCTTTTAAATTTAAATTAAACAATTCGAATCTTTCACACATTATTTACAAAGGATTATGGTTTCAAAAAAGTACCAAAATGTTTAAAATATAATCATATTTTTTAAAATTATAAGCATATGCAAATAAGAAATTGATTTGTAGTAAATATTAAGTAATTTTTGCATTGCGCATACTATTTTCTAAAATAGTAGCCTTTGATGCATAAAATTTTACAAAATGTATCATACTCTTTAAACCCTAGTAATTTAAGAATAATATATCTTTTAAATTTCAAAATATTGAAATTTTTAAGCAAAGTTTTGAAAATATAAGTTTTTTATTTTTAAAAACATATAATTTATTGTTCTATTTATTTAAAATACTACGGTGTAATAAGGATACAATTAACTTTATAAATCAATTTATTGCTAGTAATTAAAACTACTTCTTTAGAAATATCATGCGTAATGTAAAACTTAATTAATATTTCTTAAGGTAATATTTCTTACTTTCATATGCTTATAATGTTTTAAATTATGATTATATTTTAAACATTTCACACTTTTTTGAAGCCTCATTCCTTTATAAATAATGTTTAAAGATCTCGAATTATTTAATTTTAATTTAAAAAGTTATATATATTTGAATATTGTTCACATATTTTCAGCCCTCTAGAGAAAGTTAACACCCCTGACACTTCTTAACAGTTTATATCTATTTATTGTGTTTACTGGAATGTTGTGGTTCCTGCTGTTGGTTTTCCTGTGCACTCTGTAAAACTGGAATAATTTCTGTAGTGTGCATTTCCAACAAATAAATAAATAAAAACTGCGTATTGTAGGGAGATTTTCCCACTTCTGGAATTGTATTGGAGTGAATCCGTGCAGTTATAATATCATGTTGACTCTGATGGCTTAGGAGATAGCGTTTCGGCTTCGTATGCCTAACGCTACGAGTTTGACCCCATGTGGAGTCGATAGATTTTCTGGATGCTAAAATCGTAGGCATGCATGTTATATGATTACGTGGCATCTAAAAGATCTCTTATGAGTATCAATCTTGCTCTAATACTCTTGGAAAAATTTAATCGTGGCAACATTTAGCATCCGATGAGTTTAAATTGAATAAATTCATATTTAGAAGTTGCTATCGAAAGCCGCCACTAGATGGCGCCACCAAGGGAATGTTTTTACTGTTGGGGACTGCATAGGCTTAGTGGCTAACATGCAGCCCATTGGTGGGGGGGGGGAGTTAAAATAAAGAGGTGTTTTTTTAAGACTCAAATAATCCTAAATAAAATGTTTCTAAATGATAATGTTCTAAATACAAACGCACCAAATCAAAGAAAACTAATTTACTAGATAAGATTGGGGCATATATTCTTTTAATTTGCATTAATTAACTTTTAATCTTTTAATCATTTTCTTCTCAGTATTATAACAGATCAAATCTGATAGTTTTCACAAATTACTAGGTCGAACGCCAACAGCTCTCGTGTAATGGTAAATTACAATGTTATCAAGTAACCATCCTGATAGTTTTTGAATGCCGACGAATAAGCATGAAATGCAATAACAACACGTGATGCAATTTTAGAACCCTTCAAAATGAAAAGCTCTTTCACAATAAAAAAAAATGAACTTAAAGCAAAGAATGAGTAAACATATGCGGAATAAGACCTCATAAATATTTAATCACTTAATCTATCTACAAGCAAGAATTAAGATTTCATTCAAGTTCGGAACCAATAAATACGAATCATGGATATGACACATTCTATCTATAAATCAAATTGATAATATCTATAAATCACATTGGATTTAACAAATACAACTATTAAACACTAATATTTTCAATCCAATAGTCTTTAAAAAAAATATGATTTTATCACGTATACTGTTTAGGTGCCAGGTGTAGAAACACGTTTCGAATATAAAATAGGTTTAACTGGTCGATTTCGTTTATCAATCCCAAATCTTGTGGTTGACTTCTCAATTCATTACTGACAACCCATGTTGACAGACAGACTTAATTTAGTTTCAAATCCAACCTCGACATTCTTTTTACTTTCCACCCACTTTGCAGATACATTGATTGAATAAGTGACATTTTCCAGACTTTTTCTCCCTGATTAATCATCTATTTCAAGAAAAAGACAAAAATGTAGTGGGGATTTTTTTTTATCACACGTTTTCTGTGAGTGAATATTTCAAAATATCACCACATAATCAAACCTTTTACATAAGCAACTCGAAGAGAGAAATAAGAGTTATGATTTCGACAACAACATGTGACACAACTGGAGATTCGGTTGAAATATTATTCTCGTCATGCAGTTTGAGAACTTACCATTACTAAAGGGAAAAAAATCGAAATACAGTTAAAGCCTTGTAAGATAATATAAACACATATGTTTATCTGCAGAGAGATCATAATTGAAGTCCCACATTCACACTGCTATAAAAAAAGAACTAGTGATCAAATTGATTTCAAATTTGAGTTGAATATACGTGAAGAAAGGGGAAATTGTAGATCAGGGTTCGGGGCAACCTTTTAGCTGTGGCGTGCCAAGCCAATCTACCAATATGAAACAGCGTGCCGCACAGTAGGGCATTTTTGAAACAATTCTATTCTCTTGATGATGCAACCAGAGTTAGAGAATAGAGGTCAATAATATAGATTTACAATTTTACTATTTATTAATTTAGCATCATTTAAAGATATTTCTTAACATAAGAGCAAAAGGAATAAATACAACGATTTCTTCAACAAAAATAAAAGAAATTAAAATGATATATGTGTGTTATGCATTTTTATACATATTTATTAAAATAAGAAATTGACAACACATAAAATCTAAATATTTCCTTTCATTATAGTTAAATAAAAATACAAATTAATGTTCTAAAGCGAACATAGCGTCTACATTGCTCTATTTTCATATCGCAAAATCAGGGGTATAATTTGTGACTTTCAATCTGACACGCTTGTGAGCATTCAGTTGTTAACAAAAATTTTCCGGACACGAAATATTATAAAAATGAGAAAACAAATTTTTACTTAGGTATGTAGAAACAAAATCGGAAAGTAGAGTGCATGCGATTTTCTCTCTCCGAACAATTAAATCGCTCCAGCAATGGCATTCAACAAATTATAAAATAGCTGTAAATTTGTCTTTAGAGTTATTTTTCAGATTTTTCGGAGCTCCATAAATTTCACACAATTTTGCAGATGTTTGTCAAATAAAGTCCATTAAAAATCTGTCAACTTTCCTCCACTCAAAAATTGACAAATTTTTTGAGTAGTGTAGAGTGCCACTAAAAAATTGTATCATTTGCCACATGTGGCCCGTGTCCCATAGGTTGCCGACCCCTGCAGTAGAGAATAAGAAAAGAATATTCCAATGTGTATCAGTAGATGGGACTGTAAGCTGCATTTCGAAAGTGGATTCGGTTGCAAGGACATTTTGAATCAAATTTTGACGGCTTTGGCATGAGTTGCACATTATAACAACTGAAACGTTCAATGTGCACAATTGTTTAAATTTTTCGACCGAAAAAAAGACTTTCAAGTCGTTTAACAATTGAGATACTGTTAGTAAACAGCCCATCCACCACGGCAACGTCGCACGATATTGGATAGGACGAATCGGTTTTTAAACATTTTGAGCCAAAAATTGAATACAAAAATAACAATGAGAAAATGACTGTTAATTATCTCTAGATTTTAGCAAGACACGCTCAAAATGTTCCACCCTCCTTTTTCACTTCAAGTTGAAACCGATAAATAGCATGTTCCACAAAATGTATCATTGGTCATGTAGTGAATGTGTTGTGTAATGCATGACTTGAAGTCAGTAAAATTTGCAATAGGGTAAATGAACACAACAGTTTTAAGACACCTCCATAGTCTGAAGTCACAGAGATTAAAGTCCGGTGATCTTGAAGGTCAGGCTGTTGGGAAATGATGACTGGGTCATTCTATCGTTTCCGAAATGTCTCTTGAGAAGCTATATCACCGGCTTGCGCCTTAAAATGAAAACAGCATATAATATGTTTCTTTTTTAATTAAGGCTAGATGAAAAAATAGTGAATCTTTATAATAAATTTGGGCTCCTTCAGTTGGATAAATGTGTTATATATGTCCAATAAAAGTCAAGAATTTAACATGAAATTGGAAAAAAAGTAGACACATATTCCAAATAGATATAATTAAAAATATTAACCCACATTAATTATCAACCCTTTCATATGATAAATGTTATAAAATTTATATTTTTATTTACTTAAATGCAATTCGATTTTTTCGGAGAATGAACTGGCAATATATGGGCTCAGAAATTTATATTAACACTGAAAAAAAGGATTACTTTATGATACATATTCCTCGTTTCATCAGTTTCCCCCCCCATTATTCTAATTTTAGTGATTGTTTTTATTTTAACCGTTGAACATTTATTTATTTTACCGGGCAACTTTGAAATTCCATTCTTTAATAATTAATTAACTAACTATTTATCTCGTGCATGGCGAACTTTTGAGAGTTACATATAATTTCGTAATTTTCGTGCATTTACCGGTTGTTTTTAAAAATAAAGGCGCTCTCAAGACCAGATTAAACCCATTTGGGGTCAAAGACATTTTCTTTCTATTCAGCCCCTTCGGCAAATAATTGTTAACATAGGCAGGGGTCTTAATTTGAGCCACAGGCCTACAGGTCCACAGCTACACCGAGCATGACTTAGACGACTAGAATGAAAGGAATCCCTATTCGGGACAGTCATTAAGGGCTTTTATACCTGTCCTTTGGGTTTTTGTGACTTGCTAGAGGAGGCACCACTAAACTCTTCCTTCTCCTTACCAAATGTTTATAAGGAGGAAAAATACACTAAGGTATAAGAGAATACCATAGCTAAATTATATTGCTATGTGTCCTTCAACACTTGCCGAACAACTGCCTTGGCCTAACAACAGCATATAAATCAATGCATTTTTGTTTATTTGTTTTTTGTATAGTACTGTTCGACAGAAAAGTAAACTTTTTTTTTGCAAATCTTTTCAAAACAGCAATTTGGTCAGGCCTTAGACATTTGTCACAACTTTCTATGCATTGAGTAGGTTCAGAGGTTGTTAGTCATCATGACTCGGATGTTATTTATTGTAATGAATTTATTTCCATTACACTTCTATGTAGTTCAAAATATTGTATCAAACATGAACGCGTTCAATCCTTTAGGCAGGAAAGCATCACCTACAAAAACAAAACAAAACAAAAGGACTTTATAACACCCCCTGTTTAGGTAAGAGGAGGAGGTGAAAAAGGCATTCTATGTCTAGAACGGATGTATGTTGATATTCCCGTGTATGTTTGTTTTAATAAACGTTAAATTAAGGCACTATGACTTAAGTTTTTAGCCCGTCCATTTGAATCGATCTCTAGTACTTCCAAACTGCAAAGAAAAAGAAAGTCACTGGTGATTCAAATATATTCATAAAATATCAAAAATATTTCAAAAACTAAAAAAAGAAATCTATGGCCTATTTAAAGTAGAATGAAATCAATGCTAACATTCTCGCTCTGTCTTTTACCGATAATCTAGCATATGAAGAAAAATGTGTTGGTGAGTGTACGGATCAGCAAAATGTAAACGATGCTCTTGAGCTAATAAAATTGAGCCACAACTATCTTTAACATTAAATGATATTGAATGATGATCCCCATGAAACAACACTGAATAACATATTGAAAATAAGTATTTTCTGCAGTAAATAATGACATAAGTATTATTTCATAGAAAAGGTAAAGATTTAACTAGGTATACATTTATTTTCGAGGATATTTGAGATTTTTTGCCAGGCAGAACTTGTCTCAAAGCAGCAGTTTTCAATCTCAAGATAAAACACAGCATGAAAGCTAGCGATTTCAAATTGGCTATCACAGAACCAAATTTATCACTATCAACCATACGATATGGAATCTACATATAAGCTACTAACAGGACCATTTCCTGGTATCTGTGACGGTGGAATCTGCATTTGTGTTGACAGTTACGAGGAATATCCCTCATGTTATCACGTTCAATTAGAGTGATGCTGATATGAATCAATCTGGAATTTCACTAACTGTGGACAAATAGTGTTCAATGACTAATTCTTTTATCAATTGTGTCCGGACAAGCGCAAACGTGTCTGAGGACATCCACTGCAGTATAGAGATTCAATTCTTCCTTTTACTATATTTAGCCCTCACAACCACACAGCATGCTTAAGATATTCTGGTGGGGATGACATTTTTTAAAAAACCACCTCCTTTTCTGAATCAATATCGCCAACTTATAGAATAGCGATACATAGATAAAGCGCTACCTTGTGTTTTTTGTACTACTATCTGTTTTGAATTATCAGGAACTTAATTTTCAACAAGATTACTATCACGTACATCGCGCATTTTATTATGATCTCTTTTCAAGATTATTGAATCTTTCCTCAACACTTGATCTACTCTCATTAGAGTACATCTGGTACCAAATGATGATGATCTTGAAATTATCCAATAAGTTTTAGATATAGCCTGAAAATTGGAGATAATTTGGTAATAACTTTTGTGGGACACATCCAGGAACGTTTTCAGTCATTATTATGCCAAATGGCAGATTGTTTCTACCAGAGATGGACAAAACATCGCACTATTACCCTGTTGATATGTATTGGTATGGCAACAGTACATTTATTAATTTTACCAGTTTAAGTACATAATTATGACTTTATAATTAGACAAAATAGCCCTTACCATTAAAAAAAATCAATTTTTTCACAGTTCTCTGATTCAATATGGACAGTAAATATTTTTTTCTTTGTAATTAATGTACCATGAAACTGAATGAATAATATTTTAAAACAGGAAAATTGGAACATGTTATGAAGATATGTTCTAAAATTTATCAGAACTGTTGTTTGGAAGTGATAATTCCAAATTAGGTCTTTAATACTTGACTGTGATAAATTCGTATGATTCATTGTTTACTATGAATTTAGTGGCAATATTAAGCTAAAATTTCATTATTGTACTTATTTGCATATAATGGATGGAAATCTCCTTATTAAATATCAACTTTCCACATTTTACAAAAACGGCATAGAAAAGCTTTCTCGGAAAATACCAGGTGATTATAATTGAAGTTAAAATTTCGAAACGCTATAAAAACAGAATCACTGATCAGAATGATGTCAAACTTGAAAGGAATATTATTGAAAAAATGGAAAGCTTATGGCATAAAAAATAGTTCCAAATTTTATAAACAGATGACACTGTAAGCGTCAGAATACGTAAATGAAAATACCTGCCATGCGCCTGACTCATTTCAAGTGTTATTAAATTGGAAAGTACAAGACTTTTCCTTATTTCACGCCTGAGAATTTTGCCATGACTATCTCATTGAAGGACCGTGTTTTGCTTATAAAAGCATTTTACAAGAATGATGCCGTGTGTTCACTAATAGCTCTACAGAAGTTCCGGACACTCAAGGGAATGAAAAAAGTCGTTGGTTTGATGACTGCCCAGGGATTGGATAAAAGGATTCAGAAATCGGAAGAGATAGGTTCGTTTCATGTGCAATCTGGTAGAAGAAGGAAAAGAGTTAATTCGGCGGCAGTTGAAGAAGTAGCTACAGCAGTGCAGGAGGAGCCGATTGAGGGTTTGCAACCGTGAAGTTCTCGGGGATTTGCCCAAACACTGGACAGGCCTGTGAGCAAGAAGCATAAAATTCTACGAAACATCCTCATTGCTATTCATACAAAATTAGCCATGTGCAAAAGTTTCCTTCTGAACTGACAGCTAGAGAGACTTTTGCTTTAAAATTTCTTGCTCGCGTGAAAGTGGACAGTGAATGGCTGCAGAAAATTTTGCGGTTAGGTGAAACCTATTTCCATCTGACTAGATATTTCATTACACAGAATTGACGAATAATGGCAACAGATTATCCACTGGCAACTCAATCGGTTACACTTGTACTGGCCCCAGTTCCATCCTGCAAAGATCACTTAGTTATGTGAGTTAACGGCATCGTATTTATCACAGGGTCATATTTTTTCAAGGAGACTTGTGCTTTTGGTCATGTTACCATTATTGTTACTGTTCAACGCTATCAGTGTATTTTGTGCAACCACGTCATTTCAGATAATCAACAGCGTGGCTGTGTGGATATGACCATTTTTATAAAAGCTCAAGCTCTTTTCGCCTGCAAGACGATATATCGGTCATTCACTTCAGCTGTTTTTCTAATACGACCAACACCAGTCTTTCTAAGAGGTAACTATGGTTTGAAAAGCTTCCAGAGCGCTAGAAATGAAACTTTTTTTATTCCAAACTCTTCAGCACACTGGTCAAACTGAGGCCTCCTCCAGCTTTGCGGTTATTTTCCACGTGTGAAATAGTCCAGGGAATTTCATCTACACATATTTCATGAAAAAACTTACTTGTATTTGCAGTGAATGTCTTTAATTACACCATCGTTCTTTCTACATTATAGTTTTGACTAGCGAGCTCAGAGCACAAGAGTTTTGCGTACACTCACGGCACCTATGGCGTTTTGTTCCTGACATTTACAAACGCATCACTTTTTTACTTCATTTTACTGATCGCAATAACCTCTTTTTCTGCAACTCCATGGCTATTCTTTAAATACACGTTGTTTAAGTTTTTTTTACTCAATGTTTTTTATTCATTCAATTTTATTTAACCCTTAATTATGTTGTGTAATGGCTCATTTTTGGATATTTAAGTAAATTTCCATGCATATATCACTTACTAAACGTAAATGTTGAAATAAGTATTTCAGCAGGGCTGAGATGCTGGTTCCTGCCACTTCCTGCTCTATTGTCACACCTTCCACATCTTTCTCACTTCCATTATCTTACTCTTAAACGAGCGGAAGTGCAAGACCCTTCATCTTGCGCCTTGTCACAAAATACTGTTGGTCATAAATATTTCATGTTGATATATAATGATGCTGCCATACTGTCGCATTCATGCCTACTGCTCATTATTTTCATTTCAAATGGCTAAGGTTATAGAAGATCTCTAACCACAAAGGGGGAGAAAAAATACACATACTACATTAAGAACAAGAACTTAACAGGCGTGGAGAGAAACGTCTATTTACTCTCTTTTTCCCTTATGCGACAGTAATGGTAGCACAAGGAAGTGATCTCTAGCGCTCAACGACGAAAGTGGTATTCATCCATCTCCTATAGATTGCAGAGTGGGTAGAAAGCAGCTTTGACAATATGAATTCGATGAAGATGTTTGCGGAGGCAGTCGTGTCCGGTAGCCAGGTGGAACTCAGCAATTTCTTTGTGTATAGACCACTTAGGATTAGCTTGAAGATCATTCCAACAGATCATTTCGAAATTTTTCTCTTTGTATTGATTTGAAGTAAAAGCATTTGTTATTTTTTTATTAGACGCTTGACAGTGTTAAAGCGATCGCTTTCCTCGGTGTTTGCAGGATAGAAGTTGTTTGCTTTGCAAGTTCTGCTAGCTCATTACAAGCTACACTTAAGTGCCCTAGGATCCATTGCAATAAAATTTCCTTAGAAACACTCTAGGATGTCAGTAGAGATGTGAGTAGTATTTGAGTTCACCGAATATATACACAAGCATACGTACACATACATGTATGTGTGCGTGTGTATCCTTAATTATTTTAATTTCCATAAAACTCAATTACTCAAACATCTTGCTTATTCCTACTGTATTATCGGGATAATACAGTTGCTACAATTCCATGGGGACACATGAATGAAATTTTGAATAGTGACTATAATAAAGCATAGCTTCTCCCCCCTTTTTAAAAATATTTTAAGCGAGGTTAGAGGATATATTATTGGTAAAGTAAAAAGGTTGTGAATCTAAAATTATAATATTTTAGCTTTTATATATTAACAATTACGTGATTATTATCTATTTTATACCATTGTGGAGATTAAAAATGGGGTTAACAGAGTGATTCTCAAACTTTCAATATTGGCGACCCAATTTTCACTCATATTTTTTATCGCACCCCCCACAATAATAAAGTATTGAATGCAATATTATTGCACTTTGCCACTAAAGCTACAATATGATTTTAATTATAAACCGTACAAATTAACAAGATAAGTATTAAATTTTGTATAGGTTACTTATAAGAAATATATATTTTAAGTACATTACTTTTAAGTAATAGGATAATTATTATTTTTCCTTTTTATCTAATTTTTAATTTGGAACAGACTGCAATATGATATATTTGAAAATAAGATTTATTTCTTCCATCATCCAATTTTTAAAGTACAAATATCATTAGAAAAATAGTCTAGTCTGTGTTGCTGTACATAGGATATGAGGAGTAATTGTTTTTTTTTTTCAATAATTAAAGCGAGAAGACTTCAAAATGTTTTAACCTGGGAGCAGGCGCGCACTCGATACTTACGTTAATGGGTGACTCAGTCACTCATTAGTAATATCAATATTTTTATATAATTACTTTTATTGCTCGCGATAAAAACCGAGTAATTCCAGTGAATAGCTTAAGAAGAAATATACTTACCTACTTTCAAGAGCTTTTCAACTTTTCTTCGATTATTTGAGAAAAACATGCAATCAAAAACTGAGCTAAAATGCTTCAAATGTGCGTGACTTTAATAAAAGACACAAACGGTGCCGGTTTAAACTCATTTCAGGTCTAGGGTACAGAACATCTACTGGAACTCTTGGCACTGTCGGATACAAGTAGGGGTTGTGATCCGATTAAATCCAGCTTATCTGGGTGCCCGCTCCAAGCGCCTAATGGACACACCTACTGTGACTGCTCTTGGGCTAGAAGTGTATTCAATATAAAAATCTGGATGTTAGTTCTAAAAAGAATTATGGTAAACGTTTTTAATTATACTTTATACGTTTGAGAATACTCAAAAATAAATCTTGACCAATAATCCTTCAAAGTGGATAAAAAAGGCAACATAAATACATTATTTACAACTTGCCTCAATCAAAATAAACATATAAGAGAGCGGACGGAACAAACCATACCAATAATTTCGAAGGTCAATAAGATGATCAGCAAATGTATTCTACTATCTGGGTGAAAAGTGGATTAAAAAAAGTCTTCCGTTTCTTCCTACAGTTAACGTACAGTATTTCAATAATAATAACAGTGATGAATGGTTTATCTTCTTATAAAATTTTTTTTGATTCTGGGTCTGTTTTTTTTTTTTTCTCAATGAGTAGTAATTTAGGTTTAAAAAGAAAACACAATAAAAAAAATATCTCATCTTTCTCGTGGGATTAGAGTAAAGCAAACAAAATGTTTTTTATTTGGTTATAGGATCAAAGATAACTAATAAACTTGTTGCAGCTTTTATATTCGTTGACATAATATAGCCAAATGATATGTATAAATTATATCAATGGAAATGTGTTTTTTCCTTATGTCCGAAAGTATTTTGCTTTACTTCATTTCAGTAAATTAATTTTTTTAAATCTTTTATTTTTGATTTACTCACGCCCCCCAGGGATAGCGCTCCACAGTTTGAGAAACGCTCGGTTAACAGGCAGAAATATGTCTTATGGAGCGTTAACACACATTGTGCTACTGTAATTGGAAAAGTAGTTAGTTGCGATCATTTATTGATACTGTAACAGTACCCCCTTGGAGGATAAAGCTTAAAGTAATAAAATTAAATTTAATTTTGAAAAAAATCTCTAAACCCTAAGTCACATAAAATTCCTAATCAACCCAAACACTGCATGAAAGTGAAATTTCCATAAAAGTTCCCAGATTGCCTTATCACAATTTGTAAAATATTGTCACAAGCTGATACGTTCTGAGTGGTCGAACGGTTACAGCACTGCTCTACCGTGCAGGTGACTCGGGTTCGAGCCTCCCAGATACTTGTTTGTTAAATTTAATCACATGATTTCCATTATTTATTATTATGGACATTTGCAAATTATGTAAATTGAATTTATGTTTATCTTTCCCCTGGTGGTTATTCTAGAACTCTCCACCGGGTTTATAAAAGTACTGCAGCTGGATAGGTCTTCAGTTGTGGTGCTGTCCGGTAAAACACTACGACAAAATAAATCTTGTATTGGATGACATCGCCTTGTTTCCTTTCTACGTGACAATATTTAAAATTATGATTTCCAAAAATTACTTTGATTTGGACGTAGCAATTAATAAAAATAACAATATATAACGATTTAATTTCAGCGAAAACATTTAATTAAAAAGAGTAAGGGAAAATACAAACGTATGGGTAATTTACAGACGGTACATGAGTAAAATATTCATTATGTGTCACACTTATGAATTGCTATATTGAAGATAATTTACAACTTATTAAATTCTAAAAAAATATTGAAGAAGACGTTTTAAAATACACACTCACACATATCACCCAAATTGTCTAAGTATTAAAAAATCATCTTAGATCTCAAAATTGACAGGACAAATAGTTAGACACACTTGTCCAATATTTTTTTTTCTAATCAGGGTTTCTCCCATTTAAAAACCATGAATTTATATACAAGTCAGAAATATTTCTAATTCATCATTTAAAACAGTTGAGATTTATAATCAAAATGTTGAGATCTTACTGATACAGCTAACTCATTTTGAAGCAGCTTTTTTTACACTGGTTATCAAAATTATAGGGTAATATGACAGGGATAAAACGAAATTGATACTTAAAGAATAAAACATTTGACATCACTATTAGAGCCAGTTTAAATTTTGTTAAATAGCTATGGATGAAACGACTGATGTAAATGATACTTCTCAATTAGTATTATTTAAGAGGTGAGAACGTTGAAATTACCGAGGAAATAGCGTGCATGCCTTCTTTAAAGAAAACTACTTGTATTCCGGGATGTGATATTTTTCGTAAATTTTACGAAGGTTTTTTTTTAAACTTTGAAAGTGCCTATAACAAACATATGTAATTCTACAACCGATGAAGTGCCAAATATGACAGAAAAAATCTGGATTTCTTGTCTCTATAAGCAAAACTTTCCCAGGAACAAAGTTGCTTTTCTACATTGTGTTATACATCAGGATGCTCTGTATAAATCTTCATTAAATATGTGAAACCCGTGCTTCGTGAAGTCGGGAAACTTGTAAGACAATTCAATCTTTTGGGATTACTCACAGGTAATTTCGAGATTTTCTTCAGTCCGTGCAATCTGAATTCTCTGATGTACTGTATTGCATTAAAGTAAGGTGGCTTAGTGCAGGATGTGCTTTCGAGCTAGTTTGGCAGCTGAAAGACAATATTGTGTCGTTCTTCCATGAAGTACATGAATGTTCTGCTAAGTGCGAAATGTTAGAAGATACAGAATGGTCTTCGGACTTTGCATTTATCTTAAGATTGTGTATGGGGGGGGGTGCATAAAAATACCTCATAATTGTAAAGGTTTCTTCAGTCAGCAAAAGTTTGAAGGCTACTGGTTTACACTAAGGGCATCTGTTTTTAGGTTCACTTAAATATTTCAGTATACAGGATGTTTTATTTAAACTGTCACTGTTCAGAGCCACCTATAGCACCTAACAACCGTAGTGGCCCCAAACTTCGTATGGAGACTAGCGATAACATTTGAAGTAAGGTTTCATGACAAAAGAATTTAGTTCCATAATCACCAATGGAAGTGTATTTATTCATGGAATGGTTTCAGTTTAGGTAAAGAGAATCCCCATTAACAGGGAATCAAAGCAAAATCCAAATTTATGGTTTTATATGCGACAACCACGCAAGCAATGTGGGCTATAAAAACAAATGAACAGCTTCGAAGAATAGAATTCTCAGTTGAAATGAGCCAGCCCAAGCGAATGTGCAAGACACATTATTGGTAAAGCTTATTATCTTAACCGTTCACAGCTCTGAAAGAGCTTAGAACCCGAAATAGCTAAAAGAGCTTTATCTCTTAATGCTTTGAAATAAATCATTAAGAAGCTCAAAGAAACGGATTTACTGACAATTCGCTCAGGTATTAAACGTAAAATTGAGTCAAAAGTGATGACAAATGCTATAATTGTATTAGTTCATAGATCACGGAGAACCATTATCGTACATATGTCGTACATACAGACAGTGGAATATTCCTTGTGACGTATTACGTACCAGCGTAGGAATTGTTGTGCTATGAATGCGTGGTGTTAGTCTCTGAGAATAGTGGCCATATTGAATGGAGTCGAATTCCTGGCCATGGAAGTAAATAAAACTTAACATTTCACTGTTATTTGATATTTTTTTGCACATTTTTTTGCATTCCACAGAACCATAAATACCACAATTGGCGATTTTTGGAATTAATTATTTTTTAAGTGAATTTTATTTTCCATGTCATTATTCGTTTTCATACCTAGTTTAGTGCCATTCCTTTTGTTAGTTTGCGCTACAGGCAGCTCTGAATAACTTCCATTTTAAAAAAATTGTGTGTGTACATACGATAGAAGTGATAACTTCTGATTTATTCTGGGCAAGATAATACAATTTTTCGGATGTACTATGGTTTCTTTTCCGATATTTACGCATGCGATCGTTAAGTAGTTCTCTTTTGGTGCTCATTCATCATTTGAAAATTTCATCCTCTTTCTGTAGAGGACAATGTTTAAATTTGTCTATCAATTAGCCAAAAAATTAAAAATATGTATATGTGAATTATACTTTTGTAGATTATATTTATATAATATATATGTTTATGTGGTATTTACGAACTATCGCAACAATGCTAAAGTTCAAGATAACTCCTCAAGTTGTCTACCCTGATTTCCTATGCGTCGTACGCGGTGAATTGGCAACCATGTGCTTCATTTCATTTAATGTTGCCAATACCGTTTTCTTATTACGGAAGTACCGTTTATACAACTTTCATAATGCCGTATGCAATGTAAGGCTAGAAAAACTTATGCCCTGAGAGCACGTGTATTGTTCTTGGTGATTCGCACTTTTTCACAATTAATGTTTTTATTTTCTGGTAATCTCAAAGTTGTTATCAATAACATAAACACAAATATTGGGAAAATCCACACCAATTAACTTCATTAAAATGCCTTATTTTAATTCTTTTGGAGCATTTTTAAAAATTATATTTCTTACAAATTAAAAAAAAAAAGAAAAAATCCTCCTATGTGTTTCATTTTTTCTTATCATCGTTCGCCCACGTTAGAATAATTTTTTTTCAATTATTTTTAGTTGCACTCTCTCCTCCTTTCTCATTCACTCGCTGGAGTTGAGTGGAAGTCGGCTGTATGACAGTAATATTTGAGAAAATAAAATAAAACTATACTTGGGGAAAAGTATGCATAAAATTGTTACTTAAAAAAACACACTTGCCTTAAGGGTTTTGAATTCAAAATAAAATAAGAATCGCCGAAGTGAGCACGAAAGCACATGTGCCAAGGAAATCCGAACGAGCGTAAGGCAGTCAAACCTGACGCTTTGTTTAGATTAACTCTTCAGCAAAATGCACCT
Organism: Trichonephila clavata; assembly: GCA_019973975.1. Taxonomy (NCBI): domain Eukaryota; kingdom Metazoa; phylum Arthropoda; class Arachnida; order Araneae; family Nephilidae; genus Trichonephila; species Trichonephila clavata. The sequence goes on from BMAO01015794.1 coordinate 376,030, forward strand.
AAAGAAGTTATCACTTTAAAAAAACAGCGAAAAGATTGTTTATCCCTAAGGAATTTCTTAGCTTATTGCTCTAATTTCTTGAAATATTTTTTATAAATAGATTCCTTATTGAAAATTGAGGAAATACGATTTTTAATATATTTGGCGTAAGAGGCTTATTAAAGTTATCTAAAGATTTTTTAAAAAAAATAATTACTTTATGTATTGTTAGACAATGTACTAAGAATATGAAAGGAAGCAACTACTACGAAAAACTAAGTAGCCGAAACATTTATCTTGTAAAATGTGTCCATTATGTTACAGCCGAAGTCTAACCGATTCAAAAAGAAAATAAATAAGTACCAAATACTCCAGTGTATGGTGCGCACCTGTACTTTCTCAATGCATTTCTTAAATTTTAAATACATTCCCCATATGACGCGGACTCTTTTTTTTTTTTTTTGCGAAGAAACTTACATTAGCAATGCTTATAACTTTTAAAATATTGATATAAGGTGTGGCTGTATAACAGCATGGAATATTATTAAATCCGACGTATTAAAACAGTTGAAGTCAGTGACTAAGTGGCAGCGTATCGTGCTTCCACGCCACAGATCTGGGGTTCAAATCACGAGCTGGGCAAGGTCGACTCAGCCTTTCATCTCTTCAGTTGGTCAATAAATGAGTACCAAGCATGTTTGGGAACTAAACACGGGGGGTTTCGCTTCAGATTGCCCACTTGACCGGAACATCTGCTCATGCACCTAAGTGTCCAAGGTCACGTTTTCTGAGAGCGGCACAGTAAACTTTGGCCCTCATGGGCTATTGCGTAATTGAGTATTAAAAATGCATTTTACCTAAAACTCTAGATGGAAGGGAAGACAATTATTAATGTATGGCTCAGAGGAACAGTGATAATGAAAAAAATAAATAGAATTCGGTGATGTCACAGAAGATAAATATGACGAGATTTTTTTTTGTTACTTCAGTGCTTCTCAAACTTTCGATATTCATGACCCAATGTTTAATCATAATTTTCATCGAGGCCCCCCCTCCCCTCTCCATACAGTAACAATGTTTCGAATTCAATAATACTCTTCTTTAACACTATAGCTACAATACGAATTTAATCTTTTAAATGACATTGGCGTATATAAACATCTCGCACAGTTAAAGCATTAATTTTCTGGACGCATATATATGTCTTTCCGAAGTACGTTCTTTTCTGGGCAATGCTATCCATAAAATTATTCCGAAGCTTTCGAATGCAATAAAAAACATTGAAAATGTTTACGAAGGATTCACTTATTTCAGATGATTCCCCCCCCCCCCCGGAAAAAAACATCACATTAGCATGTCTACGTGTAAATCTAGTAGGAGTAATCTACTCCATTGTTAGGAATTTATTTTTTCCTGATGGTATTTTAAGTGTATTTTCCATCGTGGTTAAAGCTGACTGTGTGGCTTTATCCTAAGTAGCAAGCTTACAAAAGAAATTTTTTTCGAGTCGCGTAGATAATGAAGTATGGAATATATTAAAACGGGAACTTATTTCCACCCTCAAGCAAAATAGAAAGAAAGGAGAGCGGGCCGGATTTCCTATCCAGCAGCTTTTCCCGTTACGCGTTTATTGCTGCTCCCTGTTATTTACAAAACAAATAATAGTAGTTCGTCTTACTACACGCGGAGTTCATATATTGAAAGTTGCTAGGATAAGCAACGGAACATAGATAGTGCTTTTTTTGTCAAATTATATTCTTCCAAAACTCTTTTTTCCTTTAAATTCCACGAAGTGATAAATTGGGTGATAATCCTAACAAATTAAGCAGGCTTAGTTAGATTTTTTGAACAAAGTTTTTAGCGATTAAAATTATTTACTTCTATGTTTTAACCGAGGAAGTTGACTTATGTAAAAATTACTGTTTTTATTTAAACTTTATGTCAAGCCAGTTATTTCTTCCCAAACTTTAAATAGTTCTTCAGTACAGGGGTCGGCAAAGTTCTGATACAGAAGAGACGGTATGTAAGTGAAACAGGACAAACTATCAGAGAGCTTAACTATCAAACAGCCTGAACTATTTATATGCATATGGTTGCTATGATGGGGAGAGGGAAGTTTCTATTAGCGTCGATCCTTTACTGGCTCACATTCGTACGGGTTAGATATTCTTATAGGTTTTTGCTCCAGGAATAGCCCGTTGGTGTGGTATGGTAGTTAGGAGAGGGGGTGGTCCACGTCACTTGACCATGGTTCAAAATTACGCGGGCCGTCGCCAAAATCCCTCGTGTTGCTAATCAGTGCGACGTTAATATTCTCTCACTCACTCCAGAAAAAGTCGCATGTAAAAAAAAAATCCGAATCAAATGATTAAGCGGGTTTGCAGAATATGTGTAAAGTGTCACTTTTTATCAACAAATGATGGTTGTAGTCCATGCTTTACTTTCGGCTGGCAAATCTAGCTTTGCATACAAATGCAACGAAAACACGTCTTTTATTTATCTGTTGTAAAAAAGTAATGGTCCATATATTTCTGATTGCTTACATACACACATTTGTTTTAATATTTAAATAAATGAAAATTGTAAAAATAATATATTTATACTCTATTAATGTTGCTTGTAACGCTCTGTCTTTCGTTAACCGAAAAAGGGTTCGACTTGTGCGTTACTTGAGTCACTGCAGCTGTAAAGGTGAGTGCTTGCCATGTGAATTTTCTTTTGTGTTTCAATAATTTGGATGGAAGCCTAAATAAAAACGAAATATATTGATATCTCATTAACATCATATTTTCTTGGGGACGCAATGGACGAGTCCCTATTTTCTTTCTATCGCTGTTTTTATAATTAATTTTCTCTTTCATACATTCGTTGACGGGTATGGCATTTTCCTCCTCTACACAGTTGTCTACATCCATATCACTTCCTCCATCACGATTAAAAATTCGGAGGGGGAGGGGGGTGTCGGTGTAAGTTGATCAGGTGTAGTCAATTTTTTAGTCTTTTTTTTAAATAATGAAATTTTTTGATACATTTTATTATTTTTTCATGGAATAATATGGAACTTTAAACCGGAAACCTTTTCAGGTTTCTAAAAGAAAAATAATTCTTACACAGAAAGAAATTTTGCAATTTTTTTTTTTAACATTTATAAACCCTGTGCACCACGTAATGTATAACACGAGGGCATACAACACAGACAGAAGAAAGGGGATTACAACACAAACATCCATGCCTTTAAATTTTGCAATTGACAAATAAATCAGAATCTGAACTTATTGATCTCTCTGATAATACATAGGCTGCGGACAAAACATATGAACTACGTATACTGGAAGGAGAATCAAGTTCTGATGAGATGGATGAAAAACAACATGAAAATACTTGAAATGGAAAGACAATTTCTTGAATCACTCCTTACCATCAAAGTCTCTTGAGCTCCTTTATTTCATAATTTTATCTGTAGAAAATTCTTGGTTCCAGTACAAATAAATTTTTTCTAAATAAATGCGATATCAAATAAATTTCCTCCAAAAAATCAAAATGGATCTCTTAAGATGTGTGATTGAGAGATAAGGCGAGCAGCATCTGCACCTACTAGCAAAAGTATATTAACTGATGATAAAGTGGCAGTATTGTAATCACTTTCGAAAAAAGATCAAACTATTATAATACGCCTGCTAAAAGTCATGGCATGTATAGCCATATATATATATATATATATATATATATATATATATATATATATATATATATATATATATATATATATATATATATATTCGATGTGTTGACGACATTTCAATGCCTCGCAAATGCAGATTTGAAAACTATGAAAGTAGTTCGAAAACACGTTGTGAAAAATGCAGTTTTTATTTATACAATGTTTTTTGTTTATTATACTCAAAAGCAAAAACACGCTTTAAAGATTTGCACTGTAAATAAATAATGAGTCAGTGAAAGAATTAATTGGACATTAATTTCCTTATTTATAACAATTTTAGTTGAATTAAGTTTGCTAAGTTCGTGTCCTCACTATGCCTCGTACCTCATAATGATCCGTACTCACGCAAATTAGCTAATATCCGGCGATTCGGTGTCTCTCTCTGTGGATACCTATCGCGATATAATCTTTCCGCTGCTCGTGCATTTTCTGCTGCCAATCTGTAAGTAAAGTGAATATCTGTCAGTTCAGTGCTTGTAAAATGTTCCATGCTCTTCTGCAGGTGATGACAGCAAAAATGATTGTGGTTATGCAGGTCTGTTTCCTAAAATGTTCTTGTCAACAACGCCACCTAGCGCCAAACGAAACGCCTAGCTTATAATTTCCCCTACCTCCACTTAAAGTTTGTCCCAATGATCCTGGGGCATCAGTGGCGTAACATCACCCCCACAACCTCCCCCCACCCAATACGGGGGGAGGGCAGGAATTCTAGGGGACCCGAAGCCTGACTGACTCCAAGTACGTATTTGGACTTGGAGAATATTAGGTCCCAAAATCTGACTTTGCAGGAGAGCCCTAATATTCCCTTATATCCTGTACTGTCTTGATATTTTCTTGCTTATTGTCTTACTTTAATTTACATCTATTGTAACTTACTACATATTTTCATTATATGTGTGCCTGTGTGTGCTTTAAAGATGTATTTCACGCTCACTGTAATAAATCATTAAAAAATTTAGTGTAAATACACTAATGATTAAATGATTATAATACTGAAAGGGTTAAGCTAGTACTTTATTATGAGATTTACATAACTGTTATAAACTGCCTCGAGTGCAGACTTTCAGCGCGTTTAAACATTTTAGAACATTCTCTTAAAGATTCTGCTAGTTATTTTTAGCAAATTTATGGTAATTTTTTTTAGCTCCCGAAAAATTTTAAATAACTGAATATAAATGTCAGTTTTCATTATTTTCTGCTATATTTCTTATTTCTCGTAGCTATACTTTAAAAAATTTTTAGTCCAAATCTCTAATTATATTAAAATTTATTAGATATTTATGACAGTTTGAAGTTCAAAATTAGATTCAAAATGACAATTGCATTTAAAAATTAAAGCTTTCTCCATTTATTGAAAGAGTTTTGAAATTCCTAACAATTGTGTCAGGAATTTTGATACAAATAAAAATCAAAAGTTGATTCCTCTCATGTCTTAATTTTAACGCTTTATTAAAGTTAAAAATGTGAGTAATATTTATAATAAATATCTGCTTCACACACACACACACACACACACAAATTATTATTATTATTATTTATCAATGTAAAGCAATTTTTTTTCTTTTTGCAAATAATTATTCACAGCATGACATGTGCAGCAAAAGGAATTCTTCAATACATTTTAGTACCAAAAGTAAAAAAGTAAATTAAAAAGAAATTAACTAATATATTCAATTACTAAATAAAATTGCTGTGCTGAGAGTTAAGTATTAAGAGGATTTACCTTAACTTAAAAATATTTATTACACACAAACCATGTTTCAAATACCTGTGTGGGGATCACTCACAATTAATTTTTGTTCTTAAATTTTCCAAAAAATAACATGCTTTAAAAAAAATGTGCGGATTTTTTTTAGTGTTGACTGTTTTTTTTTTTAATTAATGGAAATACGACAGAACTAATAAATAATTCAAATTCTAATAGACATTTTAGAGTAATATATTACTTTCTTGGCTTATTAATAAACCAAAGACAGGAATGTTACACACATGGTGAATTTTTCCATCGCGGAGAATTTACCGTCGTCGTT
>BMAO01015795.1:0-49760 GCA_019973975.1 Trichonephila clavata
TCATTGGAGGAAGGAGTGAAGATATTTTGCGTTTTGGGATGAAAGCCGGATCTGCCGTGTGCGGTTAGAGAGAAGGCAGTTGAGCGCCTGCTATCAAACTTGTCTGTGAAGTATATATACTGAATCTACACCTAGAGTTATGGTCTACTATGACGGCGTCGTGGTTATTTTATGCACCCTGATTGTGTTTTTGTACGTCTGTTTGATGCTTTGAGTTGGCCGTTTATGAACAGTGTTCAAGAGGAGATTACGAAATTCATAGCAGGTGCCCTGATACAGCTGTTGTAACCCAGCATTCTGTACAGAACGTCGGAGAACGCCTTGACGTGTTAAATCACCAAATCTTTCTCCAATCGGGCATGGCTTGTCTGAGTTTGAGCCCAGTACCAAGGAAGACCCACCGTGTCGAGGTACGATGCATGTTAAATCTGTCGAGAGCTCAAACGTCCTCCCTTTGGTGTGTTAGGAGAGGAAGTGACAGCTCAGGTATTGTCCTCGTCATTTGACCAAATTTTCAAAATTATGGGGCCGTTGCCAAAAAGCCCTCGTGTAGCTGAACAGTGCGACGTCAATATCCACTCACTCTCCAATGGAGCACCAATGTGGCATCATCGGAGGGGTAACTCCAGCGTCTTCCGCAACATACAATCATTAACAATCTTTTCATTAACCGACAAGTACAATAGGCATGGTACTCCATCCTGCCAACTGACACCTTTACGGAAAATAAACGCATGCATGTTTGCACGAATACATTCAAAATTCTGGGCGGTTACACCAGTTACTAATGGATTATCATTTTATAATTTCTTTTTTTGTGTTTAAAGGCTGTTATCTTGAAACTTAAATCAAATATGTTACCTGGAGAAATGAATTGTCGAAATGTCATTACTCTACAATAATTTTTTTTTTGGTATTTCGGTTTTTTCTATCAGCGTATGTTTAATATATATTTGTTCCAACCGTAATACTGATTTGGTCATTTAAACGAATCTTCACTAGACACCTTCTGAAAGTAGGACGTAGTTTTGCATCGAAATAATTCAAATAATACGATTCCAACTGAAAAGGTACAAATACGCAAGAGCTGTTTTATAAATCTTAATTTTATAAAAAAAAATGTAGCATCTATATTTCATTCAATACATTTCTCAGTTTGATATTATCACTCTAAATTTCAATATTTTTAAATAAAAATTCATATTATTAAGCTGTTGATGCTCATATTTTCAACAAGGTTATTATATTGTAGCTATTAATCTTTGAATTTTTAATGAATTTTTTTTCTTTTTTTAGTCTTTGTCTTAGTATTTGGGCTATTGAAATTGCATTCCAACTCCTTATCATTCGGATAGAGATCATCCGCTCTCTTCGGAGTCTTATCTTTTCGACAATCTTGGAGCCTTTACTCTTTCTGACTTTTCACGAAACTTTTCCCTCCTTCTCCGAATGGAAAACTCCTCATTCATCGCGGGAAGATGTTCTATCAGAAAGACAAAAAGCACTCCCCTCTCGTCTTCTGCTTTTCATCTGCACCCCCTCCCCATTTAACTAATTAGAGCTAAACAATTAAGGAATCCGCTGCAGACGACAATTAACGCCCTCCCCTCCCCTTCTTTGGCGCGTGGACGGGAGTCCACTAATAAACAATTAGCCGCTTAAATGACGCTTTATTATTAGCTTTTCGCAGGGCGATCCGTTGCTGGGGCGACGCCTCGATTTTATGGCGCCGCCCCCGTTTCTTCTCACCTAATTGTGTCTAATGAATAAGAGGCCGAAGTGTTTATGAGCTGCAGAACTTTAATTAGTCCGGATGGGTCTAATCTTGTTAGAGAGGACGTATCAATATGTCTCTGGACTCGAGGAGCAATTAAAATGTCTTAGAAGTAGTCGCAAGGATTTTTAATCCAATTCATCCTCCCAAATTGCAAACTCTCAGCTCACACTCAAAGAATGTACTTGTTCAGTGTATGCATTGCTCTTTATCTTTGCAACACATTACCCTCAGTGTGCAGATAAGATTTAAATCAATAAAGGGGAGTATATAATCAAAACAAAATCATTTCTACATAGACAGAGAAATTGTATTTACGTCTCCTTTTTCTCAAACATAGATATCGTCATTTTTTAAAATTGTTCACATGATAAATTTAAAATACTCTTGTACGTATTTGTGAGTCACCTAGTCTCAATAAAATGTTTTATTCTTTCTATATATGACAACTATTTTGCTTTTTAATTTAATCACTTAAAATGCTTCAATAAAGAGGGTCTGGAAGAAATCCCTTGATCATAATTTTAGCTTGTTACCTGTCATAGATTTCTCTCGACTCATGTTATCAGATGCAGTTCTTCAATTTTAGTAATCACTTCTAAATCATGATTCGGAACATCTGTTATATTTTACAATCTTAGTCTTACACTAAACGTTGGGCATAATTTACCCAGTGAGCCGACTCAAAATTTTTTTATTCTATTTTGAACGAAGATCAAATAGAAGGGAAGGGGTGCCATCTATATAAATAATTCTTGGTGTTTGTCTCGCATCATTACGTACAATTGAATTCGACAGGTGTGTTATTACGTAGATTGTGATATAAGCCTGCAAATTACCAGTCCGACGAAAAATGTTCAGTGGATTTATAGCAATGCTGTTTTTATTGAGTGGGAGGGCAGTTATTAATGTTGTATACTGAAATTTTTTACTTATCCGTATTCAAAATTATATATATAGTGTATTACACAAACTATGTTTATATATATGCGTTCAAATGTCGAAATATGTATAGAATGGTGTTTATGATAAAGACAGCGTGGTAATCGTCAGTGGAATTCATGCTTCACGATTTTTCGTTAAAAAGAAGAGTAGAAGAACGTGAGGATTCGAAACTCCCTCTTCTAAAGATGATGCTAGCAACTCGAAATTCAACATTGAAAGAAAAAAAAACTCAAACGATTTTTTTTCTTTCAGAGAAGGGTTTAAAATTTTTAAACATGAGAACTGGAATAAAAAAAACCGGCAAAGAATGGCAATTGGAAAAGGTTTCTGATGAGAAAGATTTTCTTGCGGAATTTCGAAGCTTGTTATCTTAACAGATTTTGATTCGACCCTTCGGCTGACAGCTGCCAATCGCCAGCCAACAGGGAAGGTCGTCAATATTTGCCAAACGGGAAGACGGCGTGTTTGCCCAGCGAAGGCTTATTGCTGCGCTCTGCAGGGAGAAAAAAAAGAGAATGAAACCGATCTAGAAAGATGCTCCATTCTCCGTTGCTGTTCATTCACTAGAAGTAAGCTCAATATTATCGCTTTTCTTTTTTTTTAACTGCAAAATATAGCCACATTCATTCATCGGACCCGCTCTGTTTTGTTAAAATCTATTTCTTAATCTTTTTTTTACTTAGATTCTGCCTCTGAATAAAAGTAAATGCATGTATTGAACTTCATTTAGATGTCCTTTTAAATTGCTCATCTTGTTTTGATGAACTTTTTCCTACGAATTTCACCTTTTTCTAGTCATGTTTTGGCGACGGCAGTCCAGGGGTGATGTTCGAGAACTCGTGGCCAGTGTTATCTTGTCATGGACCAGACAACGCTGTACAGGGGCTGATGCTAGTTAAATTGCTCCGGGATCCAATTTTTCTCGTTGGCTTGGCGTGAGAATTCGGAGAATTGTACGCCAGCTCAGGTGTTATCTTTGCCTTTTGCTCGTTGCTCAAAACTGCGAGGTCCGTCGCCAGTAGCCCTCTTTTGTTGCATCCAGATGTACAGCTTGTGGTGGTACTGTGGGCTTCTTAGGAAACATATCTTTGTAATTAACAAAACTAATGAAGTTAGCGACTCTAATTAAATAAATCAGGCTTATTATTTTAATTAATAATTTAATTATTAATCCCCCTTTTAATTTTTTTAAAGAAAAAAATTATTAGTTGTCTTTCCTGTTTAATAGAATTTTGTTTTCTAAATCTAACTTTAAAACTTTTAGATTCTAGTTAGTATACCATTAGCATACCATGCGATTGAGCTCTCTATTACCCATGGTGCGGGAAACTAGAGTGGCTTGCTCACCTCTCGCCTTATCCCAAAACAAGAAATCCAATTTTTAGAGCATCATGAAAGTTTATGTATAACTTCACCAACCAACACCTCACAAACCACATCTGGCATTTCTAGGGGGGCAATCCTTTGTAAGATCCTGCTTGGGACCCACAGCTTGACTTTGCAAGGGTGCCCTAATATTCTCCACTACGTCAATGATCTAAGACAGGGGTCGGCAACCTTTTGAATCGGAAGAGCCAAAAATTACAATTTACAAAATTTTAAAGTTTTTATAGAGCCACAAATTTTTTTCTTGCCAACAATAAATAGTACTTCCATAAATAAAGTTTTTTGATAAAAAAAAACTAATATATTTATTCATAAGAAAAATATCTATTTATTTATATATAAGTAGCGTTTTTCACAACAAGTTAGATAATATATTTATGACAATATTAGATAATTATTTATTATTTAAATAAAAAATTAAAACAATTAAACATTTACTTACAAAACTAACTTGCACTTCAATAGCAAACAATTGAGCAAACAAATTCATTGGTAGTGATGACTTTGCATGATTTTTCAAATAAAAAATTTAAAATTTACTAAACATTGTAACTTGTACTTAAAAAAAACAATAACATATATTTGAGCAAATTCAATGGGAGCGTTGACTTTATATGGTCTTATAAAGTTTGGATAAATTTGGCTCATAACTTGTTGTTTTAAGTTTCAAACACGACTCTAAATTTTCATTCGTTAGTTGGCTTCTTTCTTTACTTTTAATTATAATCACGCAAGAGAATGCTTGCTCGCACGAATATGTTGATCCGAAGATAGTCAGAACTCCAAATGCCAACTTCTCCTCACTGTAGCAATCTGGAATACTATTCCATGCGTCGAATATAAGTGCCTCAACTCGCGGCATTTCTTTTAAAGCTATCCACTTTTGTTGCGCTACGTACATACATTTCTGGACCTCCAACTCTTCCAACTTGCTTTTCGACTCTGTGAATTTTTCACTCCACAAAGTTTTACATTTTAAATCGATCAATTGCATTTCTAGAGATCCAATATCAATTCCAAATGGCTCAATGTGGATTTCGTTACTACTTGTGTTGAGAGGATTTATATTATGAATGCTAGAGTGGTTTTGTTAATTTTAAATTGCTCAAATCTGTCAGCAAATTCATCTTTAATTTTTTTTATAACTGTGCTGAAGTAATTCGTGTCAACAGTTGCACTGGTTTTATCGCGATATTGCTTTAGAAATTGAAAATGAAGTAATTTACCGCTCTGAATATCTTCTGCAAAAATAATTAATTTTTCTTCGAAACAAACCAATTCTTCTACCAAAACATAGGCTGGGTTTCCCTTTCCTTGCAGTTTTAAATTCATCTCATTTAATTTCGCTGTGATATCCACCATTAAGTAAAACTTTTACAACCATTTGTCGTTTTCTAATTCAGGGTGATTAATGTCTCTTTCATTGAGGAATGTATTTATTTCACACACATTCAAGCACAAAGCAAAACGTTTTAACACCTTACCTTTAGAAAGCCATCGCACTTTATTGTGAAGAAGGAGGTCGGAATACTGAGTCTCCATTTCGCGTAAGAATTCTTTAAACTGACGATGGTAGAGTGCTTTTGACAAGATGATGTTAGCAATCTTGATTACCAAATTCATGACCTCAACTATTTCGGCCAGAAATATTTGGGCACAAAGGGCTTCTTGGTGTATTATGTAGTGAAACGTAAGAGTTTCGTGGTTTATTTTGCTCTGAAGAATTGTTGTTGTCCTTTTATTTTTTCCTGTCATACTTCTGTCTCCATCAGTTGCTATTGAAAAGATTTTATTTAAATCTATTTTAGTGTCTTCAAGGCCTTTTTGCGAGGCATTCGCTATATCTTCCGCTCTAGTTTGTCCCGAGAGCGGTAGCAAACCTAGAAATTCTTCTTTTGGTCCTTGGGAAGACATATACCTGACAAAAAGGGCAACCTGTGCCGTGTCTTTTATGTCGCAAGACTCATCTATAGCAAGAGATAAGGCAGAAGAAAGTTTAATATCTTCCATCTGCAAATACTATGCTACATTTAAAGATATTTTAGCTGTTCTATCTTGGTACTGTTTTAGCGAATAGTGGCAAATCTTTGATTTTTTTCAAGATTTCTGGTTTGTTTTTGAAATTACGAAACAGTTCTTCAGATGCACGTATGAAGCAATCTGACATACTTACCATCTGTGAATGGTTTGCCTTTTGTTGAAATTTTTAGTGATACCATGAAGCTTGCCAAATTAACATTACTTGTAGATTGCGTCCAGTTACTTAACATGGAACTTGATTACTGTTTTTACTTTTGGAGCTCGTCGACAACTTTTTTTCGTTCATCACCGGCTAGACATTTACTAGCAAACTGAGTATGTTTTGTTGTGAATTGTCTCTCTAAATTTGATTTTTTATTGTGTGCGAGTTTTTCGTGGCAAATGAGACAAGTCGCAAGGCCATCTGAGTTGCATATGAAAGCGAACGACTCCGTCCAATTCCGATTGAATTTTCGATGCTCTTCTCCACACAGTTCTCTTTTTTTTTTTTTTTTTTTTTTTTTTTTTTTTTTTGTAGATGCCATGCTTTCAGTGAAGCTGTAATAAAGAATTTTTAAAACTATTATTTAGATATTCAAAACAGCAGATCACAAGCTTTGCAATTATTTGCTATGTCAACGTATACCTACGTAAATACATACGAGAAGCTGGGCATAAAGAAATATAATTTATCAAAAAACATTTTACAACGATATTTCCCAATTAAAAATACTTACCAAAAAAGATAAATAATTCTTTAATAATTTAATTATTAAAATAAATAATTTAGACACGAAAAACTGTTTGTCTCACTTTCTCACGTAATAATTGACTATAAGTACATAGAGAGAGTTTCGTCTCATCTGTGGTCGCCTCCCGTGTGCGGTGATCGCCGACTGGCACGAACGGACTTGTCAGAACGTGTTTATCACGGCGCAGTCGGCACATTTTAGTTTTTTTTTTAAATTTTGGCAAATATTAGATACTTAGTTTACGATTAAAGGTGTTATGCCCAGCTACGCCGAAAACAATGAAAATTGTCAAACATATTTTCAATCTAAAACTGCAAATACCTATTTTGATTCTCAGAGTTCGAAAATAAGTTTATTAAATAACAATCTATCGGTACTTACACTTATATTTATGATTTTAACGCTAATTTTTAAATAATAAAAGCTATAAAATAGATAAATAATAAAATAGGTAATTATGTATAATATGTATTTTAAAACTATATAACACTTCACGGAGAAAAAAGAAATACTCAAAAATGACTACATGGACATGCTCAGCTTGAAATGAGTTTGTTTATATCAGATTTGAACACATGCCTTTACAAATATGAGACATTACATGTACTCAAAATTTCAAAAAATGGTTAATTAACACTATCAAACAAATTAAAAAGATATTCAGGATTAAAAAAGTTTTTTTAATATACTGGCTACATATTTTAAAGATTGGGGTTCAACAACAAATTTAGTTCTCATAAATCTTCCGAACTATTTTTCGTTTCTACCACGCTACCCGCGGACGAACACATGAGTACTAGATTGTTTTGATATTGTAAGGCTTTTATAGGAATTTAGCGGGAAAATGTGATACAAATGCCTTTTTTTTTAGGATTACTTAAAAAAACAAATTTAAGGTATGTGCCTACCCTCGGAGCATTTTATTGAAACAAATTTTCAACTAAAAAAACACTTTTTTCTTTAAAAAGGGTGTGCATAGAACTAGGAATTAAGGTTCAAGTGTAGTATAGATACTTGGCGATGTCAAATTTTTTTGGTGACCAAAATCGATCGCCAAGCTACTTCACTTAGCGATAGGTTTCCCGAAGCCAGAATGAATTCGTTATCTCACCAATAATATCTATATAAAAATCGAAAGGGCCCTCTCCCCTATACTACACTTGAGTCAGGAATTAAAATACAATTCCACAAAATTTTAAATTATTTTGGATAGATTGGGAATTTTTAGTTAAAAATTGCAGTTACAGTAAACCTTGTATTGAAAATTCTAATTAATATATTCAAATAATATTAAAACTGCACACAAATAACATCATTATCTGTGCCTAGAGCGATAAGAGTTACATTATTTTTTTGAAATTTGTCAATTTTTTAAAAAAAAAGCATATTTTTTCTCACAAATTGTATGTGCAATAAAATGCATATATACATACACAGAGATTATAGTCTATAATACAAATAAAATAAAATAAAAGTTTTCTTAAAATGTTAATTCAATGTCTTAAAAAGTAATCCATTTGTGAACTTTACCGTGAAGCCAAAAAACATAGTTTCTCAGACAATGCTTTTAAAGATTTAAATACAATATGAAAAATGTTCTACTAGTTGTACATTTCTTAAACTCACCATAATTATAGCTCAAACTCTTTAGCTCCATGTTTAACTAATTTTCAACCCTTTTGCTGTTTTCTGGAGAGTTTTATAGATTATAAAAATTGTCGAGTTTAGTAAAATGTTCATGAAAAATTGCAATTAGGATCTTTTACACAAAATTCTAATGAATGTATTCAAATAATATTTAAACAGTACATAAATAATGGAACATCTTTATATATTAGGAATTAAAAGATATGTATTACTTGTAAAAGTTTTTTAAATATCCCAAATTTTATGCAAAAACTCGATTTTTTAAAAAATTAATGATATTTTTTACATTTGAATGCAATGAAGTACATAAATACAGTGAACCCCAAAAGTGTTCGTACACTTGCAGTTTCCTATAAAATTTATTGTTTCCGACTAATAAAAATTAATATTTTGGAATTGTAATTTTTTTATATCTGTAACTTGTTAATGGTGGAATGACATAATTATTTTTTTAAAAATTGTATAACTATTATTTTTAAAAATTCATAATCAAAAAGCTCCTGAAAAATTACGCCACTAAAGTCTTAGAACACTTAAATTATAATCTCAAAATTTGGATATTTCAGACGACTTCATTTTTTAACAGGATAATGACGCCAAGCGAACTGCTCTCAATGTACACTGCTGGTGTCTCTATAACTGTACCCAAAAGTTTGAAAACACCTACTCAATCAATTTATTTAGCCTAGCAGAGTATATTTGGGGAGAACTAGATTTAAAATAAAAAGAAAACATCACATATAAACACATAATGGGAAGTAAAAACAATAATCACAGAAGCATGGAGGAAAATCAATGCAGAAATTACAAAAACTCAATAAATCTATATCAAGGTGTCCAAAAGTTGTTGTGGACACTAAAAGATATCCTACTAAGTTCTAAACTAAGAAAGAAATACAATATTTAAAGCTATGTTGAGATTTTTGTTAAGTGTTCTAAGACTTTAGTGGCGTAATTTTTCAGGAGCTTTTTGATTATGAATTTTTAAAAATAATAGTTATACAATTTTTAAAAAAATAATTATGTCATTCCACCATTAACAAGTTACAGATATAAAAAAATTACAATTCCAAAATATTAATTTTTATTAGTCGGAAACAATAAATTTTATAGGAAATTGCAAGTGTACGAACACTTTTTGGGTTCACAGAGATTAGATTTTGATTCATAACACAGATAGAACTAAATAAAACATGTTCTGAAATTTTAAATTCAATATCTTAAAAATATTTTGTGTAGGGATCAGCATCTGGTTTTGTTAACTCTAATTCCAGTTTACTAATTATGCTATAACTTTGCTTCTAGATATCATAGAAACAAAAATAGAGTGTTTTTGGAATCTTAAATGTATAGTCTTTAAAATAAAAACACAAAAGTAATTTTTGAAAATTTTCACCAAAACTGCGAATTTTGGGTAGTCACATATCTTAATGAAATTTACTTGATTCATAATAAGTCACATTGTTGATTTTTTGGGCACTTGCTTATAGGCCAATAATAATTTAAGTATTCCTTTGCTACATTGGAATAGTTTTATTTTCATATTGAACTTTAAAATAGCTTGCATGTCTTGAAAAAGGCAAGCCTACAAAATAAATTTTTGTTTTCAATTAGTAATCTTTTTAAGAGACTAATTTCTTGTAGATTTTAAAGAACTTTTCTAGCTTATTGGTAAACTTATGGAAAATGTCTTAAAAGTTCTCATAAAGAAATTATTTCATTACATTTATTTTATGGTTCCTTTATTGTGACTATAGTGTTTTGTTTATTTGGATGAAAATAAATGAAGTATATATATCAGATTCTTTATATTTAACCCAATATAAATATATTTTATGCTTTTACTCATTAAAGAAAGGTAGAGAAAAATTATGTTTTTACCATAAAATCTGGCATATCATGTATACCATCGTATTACATGCACTTATACTTTCAAGTAGCAATTTTTAATTTTTATGTTTATTTGCTGAAAATGTGCACCCCCATTTTCATGAAGAAACCTGAGATGTATGCGAGTCATGGTCTTAAAGTTTGAAAGTCATTTATTCTAAGCTTTAGTAAAAAATAGTATACATCTAGAAGTGCAACCCTTTAAGTTCATAAGGAATGCCATTTCTTTTAAATAACCATTATTTTGATCTATTTAGAAATCTAATTTTTTTTTCCTGTGCTCACATTTTTTAAAGCTCTTATTTTTATACCTGGTATATAACGTGCACGCATAAAATTCAATCTTATTTTTTGTGTTAAAAGTGTGCACCATACACCAGATTTTACGATACATATTACCACAACAATGCCAATGTTCAAGATAACGTGCCAAGTTGGTGACCCTGATTTTGCATGTGTCGTATGCACCAGATTGACTACCATGTGTTGTATTACATATAATTTCACCAATATGGTTGCAATATTATGAAAGTACCAAAAATTAATACAGCTTGGGTACAAAAACTCCTGTATGCAGGTATGTTGTACACAAGTGAAAAAACATAAATCTTGGTATACTTACGTATTATCACAACCAATTGGTGACATTATATGAAACAAAGCACCTGTTTGCCAATTCAGCACGTTCAACACACAGGAACTCGGAGGGTACTTGTGTATTTTTGCGACAATCGCTGACTCTAAATAACTCGCTGAGTTGGCCACCCCGATTTCCTATGTGTGGTACACACTGAATTGGCTGCCAGGTGCTTCATTTCATATAATATCGCTAATAGGTTGCAATAAGACGCAATTACCAATCAGGGTTGCCAACTTGGTGTGTTATTAGATTTAGCATTTGTTGTGATAATACATAATTTGTTCAGTCTGACGTATTTGAAGCACAATTAATTTAAATTATAGTTTTAAGAAACATGCATTTTTATCAAACTAAAAAGTAAGAAATAAATCTTAGTATAAGAATAAAATAATTAACTAGAAAATTAATGTCATCGTGGTAAAGGCATGGGGTCCTCTGTACTACATTTTTACACTAACTCTGCATTTTGGAATAGAACTAGTAAGAAATTATAACAATTGATATTGAGCACCCCACTCTTTTATATGCAGTTATTATTTTTCCAGTTTCAATTTTATTTTTTTCTGCTTTTTTCTTGGCATTTCTAAATACCTTTTGTTCTATTTCTTTAAATCCTGGCATTCATATTTTTCTAATTGGTTTTTATAAAAAAAAGTACTTATGTTTTTGCTTCTTAATGTAATTCCTTTTTTGCCAGGAATAAGCTATTCTTTTAAATTATTGTCATGTTGAGTTCTTAGTGGGAGACCATCATCGATTGAATACTATTGGATGCCAAAACTTTTGCAGCGATTTCAAAACCACTTCTAAAAGATGTTTAATGTGTAGTGTACTGATAGCAAATTAGTTCCTGTATATATTGTTCCAATGTGTGGTATTTTTTTAACTGTTGTTTTTATAAATGTGAAATTCAGGTAGACGTGCAATATTTATAAAAATTGTATTTTTTAAATCTTTTACCTTGTTTCTAAATTATGAATGCTTTATTTTTAATTTGCACTAATTTCATTTCTGCTTGTTAGTACAAATCTTGATTTTTAATGTTTCCACCCATAATTTGTTTTAAATTTTGATATAGCTCTGAATTTTTTTTTATACATATTTTATGGATAAAATTAATCTATGAATTTCATACATTTTGCACTTTCTGCCAAAGACCATTGGTTTCACATTGTAGCTTTGTCATTATGTTCTAAATACTCATACAGGTATAGCATATCACTACATGTGTTATGCTAAATTTTGTAGATAGTCATTTCGAAAACTATATAATTATGAACAACCTTTGTAAAAATTTTACTCTGAGAACTTTCAAAATTCTTTTCAGAACCAGCTATCTATAAATTCTGCAGTAAATAATTTAGATGACTCGCATATCCTAACATGTAATTTATTTGAAACAACACTGTTTGAAAGGCATTTTCACTCACATTTTGTAACTCAAAGACATGATTTGATAAAAAAATTAAAAAGTTGTTTATTTATGTACTTTTACACACTTTCCTATATTTACAATGTATATTACACTAAAACATAATCTGTTCTGCACAAATAAGGATGGAGTTGACTATAATATGGATTAGATAGTGTTTATAAAAAAAAAATTCACTTATATTCTTGTTTATTTTTTATGTATATATGTATGTGTACAATTTCCAGAATAAATATTTCAGCAATATGATTTTGGTTTGTTTTATTTTTCTTGTTAACAGTGAATAATTGAAAAAAGGTATTGAAAATAAAATTCTGTACAGCAAGTAAAATTGGTAAATTATGATTCTATTGGTCCTTATGATGTTATTTTTTCTTCTGAATGGGTGCTGAAAACTTCTCTAAAAGCTCTTTCCATTAGGTTAAAAACTAAATGTTTTGTTAATGCAAAAATGTACTGTTAGAGTTGTTTTTACATTCTTCTAAAGACTAAAATTTTTAAGTATTTTAATTAAAAAAAAACCATTAACTTAAAAACTATTATATTTGTTTTCTTTGGTGATAGGAAAGTGTAAAATCAGTTGCTTTAACAAAAAACGAGCTTAGTTTGTAATATAGCAATGCATTTTCTTTATTTCCATGTGGATAGGTTTCTATTTAAACAAAACAATTGATATAAAGAGTACTTACACACCTGGGCCTAATGAGTGTTACTTTAGTCAAAAGGGTTTTTTCTTCAGGTTACATAATATGTAAAAAAGCTAGTTCTTTCTGGCATTGTTTTGAAATTTTTACTTAGAAAAATCTGTTATTTATCATAATGTTTCCTAGATATTTCTAATAACTTATTATTGAAGAGCTGAATTTTTTTAAATAAAAGTTAATTTTCTGCTTGTATATGATTTTAAAGAAACAATATAATGCTTCTAGAGAAACATAAATATAAATAATGAATCAAATTGCTTCTGGAACTAGTTCAAAATGCATACACATTTGTTAAACGATAACATCGAATTTATTTTTGCAGTTTTCAAAGATTTATATTTGCGGTATAAGTTCGAAGACATGCAGTTTGTGATCAAATAATAGTTGCATTTTTTTCTTCGAAAAGTAATATATTTGTTGATACTTGCGTATTGTCGCCACCGTATTGGCGACATTATATAAAACGAAGTACATGGTTGCTAATTCAGCGCGTAGGACACATGCGAAATCGTTACTGCCAATTTGGCGAGTTATCTTTAACTTAGGCACTTTCGCGATAATATGCGAGTACCTTTTTGTTACACACAATAAATGTAAAATGAATTTTGATTTCGAAGTTAAGTGTAAAAATTTCATGAAATGAAAATAAAATAATTCGTAAGATGTAGAAAGTGAAAATTTACAACTCAGGTATCACATTTTTAAATCCCTTAAGATTTGGGTTAATAAATATTTTTCTATTAAAAATTCATATTAGATACAACAGTACCGAAAATAAATGCTATACATACTCATTTTATTGTTTTAACTCATATTTGATACATTAACAGATTCAAATATGAGTGCATTATATACTCATATCGATCTTTCATTCTCAAAAATTTGATCCCGTAACATGTTCAAAAATGAGAATGTACTTGTGTCTCAATATGAGAATATGCGATTCTCAGATTTGAGTAAGCGTGCATCGGAGCTATTTTGAGAATGTGAAGTATTCAAAAGTGAGCTGTTTTCTCTCAGTTTTGAAAATCGTTTCTCGCAGTGTTATTATGTTACCCACCTTCATTTGGACTTTTTTATTATATATGTACATACATACCTTTGAAAAGATAATTCACTTCTAACTCTTTTACTTGAAACAACGAACTATACGTCACAGCCAAATCACTGGTGAAGACGCCAAATTGGAAACATCCGACGACACTGCGTCATTCGAGAGCTTCGGACGGATTGACGACAGTGGGAAGGGTGCGGTGAAAAGTGAGTACAACTGAGAGATAAAAAGGGTGCCTAATCCAAGCTAATCGATTCAAAACAATTTTTAAATATTTTTTTTTTGATAGAATAAATTATTTTTGCGTATGGAACTAAAGAGCCGCAGCTTTACATCCAAATCGCCGCATGTGGCTCGCGAGCCGCAGGTTGCCGACCCCTGATGTAAGATGGTTCTTTCTTTCCAAATTCCCGTCCAACGATAACGTGAAGACATTTTTCCTGGTCTGATTTAAAGTACATCACGTCCTCTTCAAATGGATAGTTGTGGATTCAACAGAAGTATGTGATAACGAGTTACAAATAATCGGGAAAATAAAAATAGTTAAATAGAAATATTTGTTAAGGGTAACTTTCAAATGAAATTCAAAAAATTTGCACAAAACGTATATATTGTATTATAACGTAATATAACGTTGTGATATTTGAAAAATGAAAAGGATATTTGTTAATCCTTTTACATAATTAGTCTTAAGTTATCTGATATTCAGTTGAGAAATGTTTTAAAAAAACGTGATTTTAAATAAAAAGCTGCAAAAAAATCATTTTTGCCAATAATTAGGTTATAATATATTAAGAAATAAATTCTTCTTTATTATTTTTTAATCCCTCAAGAAAAAATGGACCCCTGTAGGTGGTCATTTCTCATGATTAATTTCCTAATAGAATGCAATTCAGATTTTTTTGTTTTCATAAGCCCCTAATAGAGCCAAGTGGTCTAGGCATCGGATCATGGCTAGCGTGTCATGAGTTCAATCCCAGTACCACTAAAGACCCGCCGTGTAGGGGGAGCGATGCACATTAAATCTGTCGAGAGCTCAAACGTCCTCCCGTTGGTGTGGTGTGGTAGTTAGGAGAGGGATGCCAGCTCAGGTGTCGTCCGCGTCACTTGACCATGGTTCAAAATTACGTAGACCGTCGCCAAAAGCCATCGTGTTGCTAAACAGTGGGTCACTCAAGCCCCTAGTAGATGTGTCGAGTCCTGGTGCCACTGAAGTGTTGAATCCGTAGTGGCTAAAAATCATCGCGTTGGGTAGGTGTGGAAAGTAGGGGGGTGGTTGTTCTCAATATATTACCAAGGTTCAAAAGGTCGGTCGTCCAAAGCCTTCATGTTGTTTTGGAGTGCGAGTTTTATCAAAGCAATCAATTGGTTAAGTATCTTGGCGCTATTATTAATAAATCAGTTGAAGGATTCTTTGGAAATTATTCGCTTGACTTTCAAGCGAATGTTTTATTTTGGCCGCATACTTAGGATTACAAGAAAGAATTGGGCACGTATTTTTCGGGGGGAAAAATTAATACAAAATTTATTTCAGCCACCCAACAGGCTTTTGTTTCAGCCCCTGTATAAAGTAACCTGTAGTTTTCTCATTTAAATAATAATAATGCTATAATAAATTGGCATGTTCAAAAAATTGGTAACTGTACGACTATTAAATTTTTTTAAATGTCCTTAAACTTAATTTCTTTTAACATAATGAAGAAGAGGGGAAAGTACTGTGTGAAATAATTCCCTTTTAATGATTTTTTCGAATAACATTACTACAACATGAAGGAATGCTTATGTCATTATTTATTTGTGCTTGTTGGCACTATTGTTCAATAAGCACATACACTAATTGTAATAAATAATGCAGCCCCCAGGAACTCAAAATTTATGTATTACGCAAATTCTTAGAATTAGTTTTTGTTTTATTGTAGGTGTAAAAAAATGTTCTATGTGGCATCGCTTTCTGATGATCATGCTAGAGAATTAATTCTACCGATAACGCTGCAGTTCCGTTGGAGGAATCGGGGCGGGGGGGGGTGTCCAGCCACTTGTCCGGCTTCTGGCCTCACACGGCTTCGATGCACTCTCCGCTAATCCACTGACCTTACTCGTAGGCTTTATGGGCTTATGTGACACCTCTCCAGGTTGGGTCCTCCTGCAATTGGATTACCCTCGGCTGACTTCTTTTTCTCCTCCAGGTTTGTTTATTCAGCTCCATTGCGCTTCTTCTTCAGCTAATGCTGCAGGGAAGTACTTACCTATAGCCTGAAGGCAAACCTGTTAAAATAAAGTTGAGTTGATTTGCGTGAATGAAGTGTTTTATGGAGAAATTATTTTAATTGTTAAAAAAAAATCCATAAAAAGTACAATACAAAAATTGCCTCAAAATTTGGACAATTTTAATGATTTGAAACGCCTGATATACATTACAATAACGATAATAGAATTCACGTATAATTTATCAAAAATGCCTTTCTTGAATTATTATTACGTTTGCTGTAACTTTTCCGTTGTGATTTTTCATTATGCTTGGAAATTGAGATTTTCCTTATAAAAAGGTATTCAAGCTACATGTACCATTCGAGAGCACCGTTATTGTTAAAAGTGCAATGAAACAAATTGCATGCTGTCATGAGTTGGACATCGTTTCTGTCGAGCCATAGATCCTTAAGACCTGCAATACAAAAGGGATAATGTACGTTAAAATCTGTTAAGGCTTGAAGTCCTTATATTGGCGGGGTGTGGAAGCTTGGAGAATGAGGTTCCAGCTCAAGCGTTGGCCTCGTCAGTCAAATGAGTTTCAAAAGGATTGGGTTCGCACCCAATAATCCTCATGTTGTTTAGAGGAACGTCGTTATTAAACAATCTTTTCTTCCATTAAGATTTAAGTTGCCAGAGTTTCTTGATCTCTCACCTCATGGTTGAGGTTGGAGATTCGTTAAATCTTATCGGATTCAAGGTGTTCTCATTGGTGTAAAGCATGGAGTGCCAAATCAAGTGGCGTCAATAAATATTACTAATATTTTTCATGTTTCTTATTTTGCCAAATTTTTTAAGCATAACATTGTGCAATGGCTGCTAAATAGACTATTTAAATAAACCTGAAAACAATCCATTTCTCTAGGACGTTTTTGTGGCGAATCCCCTACCAATAAAAAACTATCTATTAGGGTCTGCGAAACAATTCTAAGGCATTTCTCGCGTATAAACTACGACCTAACGAAATCCGCAACATAAAATATGGAATTCATACATTTTGGTGAGAAAACAGCTCGGAATATTTTAGGAGCAAGCCATTTAATACCGAAAATAAAAGCGATCTTTCCCCTCTGTGTGATATCTGGGAAAGAAGAGAGCGCCTTGTCAGTGTCAGAGGGGGTCTAATCGATCCTTGACACGTGGAGACGCACGATGAGATCAGAGTTCAACGAATTTGTCTCTCTGCCTATTATGTGGCTGCCAAGGCACGTCCCCCTCCTCAGGTAAGAGGCACTCTCTCTCCCGGAGACCAAATGCGTTTTATGGAAGGAATATTCAGAATGTGCTTGTCTCCGTTTTGTCGTTCCTCGGAGCGGGAAATAAAATACAAAGCGAATAAGAGGAAATGCATTTTGTGTAGTACATTTTCCTGCCTCTCTGAATCTGCTGGAAAAAAGGGATGGAATAAATAGATTGAAAAGGGGCGCGCGCATGCCATTAGGGCCCCGGATGGACCATGAGCTCTTCCTGTCAATAAATATCGCAACTATATATATTATATATATATATATATATATATTGCTATGCAGATGCACTCGCACAGAAAAGTACCGCGTTCTTTTTATCCCCCATTTACTTCCATATTTTGAAAGCCATCTTCTGTGCTTTAACGTGGTATATGGTAACGTGGCTATTTTTGTTTTAGCCATTTTTCCAATGAAATGTCCTTTGAGCTCATCATTTCGAACGAAGAAATTCCGTAATTGGGAATGACTTCTATTTTCCTTCTCTTTTGCTGCCCTTTGAACTAATCATTCCTCGAATGCTCTTTAATTTCGAGATTTTAAATATTTAAAGCATTTTTTACAAAATAAGATTGCATTTGCTATGTGTATGTTTGTGATGCAAAACCATTTACTTAAAAATTCAAGATATAACTATGAGAACAATTTGATATAGATGTAATATTATAACGTAAAATAATTATTTAAATTGACACTTAAACTAATTAAAAATTGTTAAATGAAAAATAAGGATCTAACACATTTACTTATAATTAAATATTTTATGTGGAGACGAGAGGCCATTATCCATTCTTGTATGGTGTATTTGTTTTAATCTATATCCTTTTTCCTAATCCTGGAAAGTTTTTTTTTTCGTTTGAACGCGCAACAAAATGTATTTTTCCAGAATTAGTTTTAGTTATAGAATTTCTGAAAAGTATCATAAAATAAATGAACAAAACTGTTTTGGGTACCAAGATGGATATGAAAATGTGTTTAGTAATAATGCTGTACACACAATATTTTAGAGAAGCAGACTTGAAAAAAGGTATAATTACACTATATAACAAAAAAAATCATATCCAAGACATTCTCGATTGGAGAGAGATCTGGTGATCCAGCTGGCGAAGAAAGTGTTTGACAAGCTGTTAGACATTTCATAGCAACGCGTGCCATATGTGGCCTGCCATTATCTTGCTTAAAATAAGGTCATAATACTGCTAAAGGAACGGTACAAAACAGTTCTCAGAATGTCGTCGACGTACCGCTGTGCTGTAAATGTGCCTCTCATGACGACCAAAGAAGTCCGGCTATTAAAAGAAATGACGCCTCAGACCATAACTCCAAGTTGAGGGCCTGTGTGGCATGCAATAGTGAAAGCAGGGTCGACACGCTGCTCTGGGCGTCTCGATACACGTCTTCGATTATTGTCAGGACACAGTTGGAAGAGGAATTCGTCGCTAAAACACTATTTTCGTCCCCAGTCAGCATGATTCCAACCTAATCGAGTCAAGCACCACTGTAATCTGTCTCGATAGTGTGCAGGCGTAATTTGCAGGTGGCGTAGCGGTTGATACGAGTCTCAATTTCGCTCTATCAGCCGTCTGTGATTGGTCATGGACACTAGTGTGCGGGTCACACGTCTGAAGGTTGATAACGATGAATCAGGTACTGTGACAGCTGATCTGTCCTCTTGATCTGCTATGACCCTAGATTGACATCTACCATTCTGATGCTGAAATCTGCTATTGTCCACCCATTCTTGCCAGCATCTTCCAATGACCGCATCGTTTCGACCCATATGACGAGCGATTCTCCAATTTGCCCAACCTGTCTCTTTCAATCCAATGATGCGACCTCTTTCAAATGCTGACATTTGCTCGTAATGAGTTTGAATCCTGCGATGAGGCATTTTATCAGTCGTTGAATGGTATCCTAAATCGGAATGTAACAGAAATTTTAACCTTTAGATTGAGAATCGCTTCTTATAGACACCTGCTGAGTGCGCAGTTCCGATGCGCTGTAGCTCCTGTTATTCATTCATTGGACACCAAATTTTAATCATTTGCATCTTCGGTATAAATGTCTTTGCACACGAAATTTCATTACAATTGAGCAACGTAGTACGTAGTTCATGTAAAAAGTTAATATTATTCTAATCGTCAGCACAAAAATTTGACTTAAAATTTTTCGGATAAATTGCCAAAAAATGTTACTCCATTCTTTCTCCAAATTGACACTGGTTTTTCTTTCAGTTTTTCTTCAAGAAAGAAACTCAAGATCAATGACTTTCAGTTTTAAGCATAAGAACGATTTGATGCTTCTTATTTTCGTGAGGTACCTAGATCTTGGTGTATCAATGTTTATATTTTAACTTTGTGTTTATTTCTTTGATTTGTTTGTAATCGATTGTACACCAAAAGAGCCCTTGGGGGCACATTCATTCACAATGCAATGCTTCTCTGAGATAAATCGCATTAGATGCCTGTTAATTAAAACGGCACGTTCGTCTGAAAAGTAAAATTTCGTAATTCAGACTCCATTACATTTAATTTAGGATAAACGAATAAAAAAAGCTTTCTTTTCTTAAACTAATTTTTTTTTTTAAAAATTTAACCGAGCACTCTCCGTTGATTATTTTTCTTTTGTATAAATAATGATTGGAGCCGGGACAAATCCCTGCGCTGGGCCGACGCTCGATTTTTCTTTAATCTCGCAAAACGATGTCGGTGATAAAAAGAATTTTGCCCCTTTTTATTTTCCTTTTATTTTCGGAGCTTCTGCAACTTCGTTATTTCTCCAGAAACGGTTGACAGAAAACTCGAGCTCTCGTAAAACACTCGTGTGTGTTTTCTTTTTTCATTTCGTAGAGGAGGGAAGGAATTTCTGAAGAACAATTGAGTTATGTGTTTGGAGGAGAACGGCTTTTAAGGTTAATAAGACGTTGATTACACGGGCTTTTGTTTCTTTTATTGAAAAAAACGAAATCTTTAATGTGCCCGATGACTCAGAAGACAGATAAAAATGTTTTGTTAAGGAAATTAAAGAAAAGTTAAAAGTATAGAAAGAGCGATTTTGGTTTTACTGTGAAAATATACACAAAGGCTTGGAAAGGAGAAAAACACACACAAAAAAAATTTTGGGATGATAAAGTACCCATCGGTAATCCAGATGCTTTTCTTAATAAATATTGATAGAAATACTGAAACACACTAAAGGAACGGTTAACGTTCCCGTTTTGTTTCCTCTCCTCCTACCTTGCGCATGTACTATTTTTGTAACATTCAGGAGTTGTCAGGTTTGTTTTTGTCCAAACGATAGGGGAAAAAACGTTATTTTTTCGTCAATAAACCCTATATTTACCTGTAAAAATACTTTTTAAATTTGAATATTTTATTCCTTTACAAAGAATTAATTCTTTTAAAGATTCCCAACGTTTTTTTTTTTTTTTTTGTTACGATTTTAAAACAACAGGATACAAATAAGCGGGTGATTTTGTTTTACACTACTAATTTGAAATGAACCGAAGTTCGTATAAGATTTTGATGATACATAATCAGTTGACATCATTATGAAACTCAACACTGTTTATTCAATCTATCTTAGTATGTAAATAAATATGTTAATGTTCAGAATTTATAGAGGTCCAAATTCTAACTACGAAGAAACTCGAATCCTAACCAGGAATAGTGAGAAAGGTACACTTATATTTACAGGAAACTTTGAACCACAGCCAAGCAAGTTCCTAATCTTATATAAACCTAAGCAACAGTCATTTGAAAATCCACGAGATTTAATCCATCTCAGCAATCTAATAATGAATAATCAAAGCTAAAAAATGCAAAACCTGTCCTTACAATTGAAATCTCAAAATCCTCTACGATATCACTTCAAAACTCTTTAATATTATCAAACCTAACCTGCATGTATACTTCACAAGGCTAGGCTCTCAAATCGTTCAAATTATCCATATAAGTATAACTAGAATAATAACCCATATTCATATTCTCTAAAAGCTACTCTAAAAAAATCGTTAAGCCATTACAAATTCACTTGATCACGATGTTGAAGAGGACGAAATTGTTCAAAAACTGCTTGTTTAATTTCTGAGCTCTTGAATTTGGCACAAGTCAAGGAAAAATAATTCTTTACAAAAGTAGAATACACCCAACAATTCCAATGCTGTCCAATGATTTGTGTGTAATGTGCACCAAGAATTTCATAAATAATTTGCAAGACGAGACAAAACGCATCCGATAAAAAAAAAGTTAACACCCAAAACGATTTCGAAAACAATTCAAAATATCACCGCAGGACGAAAACTTCTCATTGAATTCAAGCACAGCGGATGTGGTACATCTTTCTGCAAAGAATAGTGATTTCGATTCCGCTTGTCTTTTACAAGCTCGCTTGTTGTCAACAAGTATTGATGAATAGCTAGTGAAGATTTTTTCTAGTATTTTTAAATTTTTCTGTGATATATAATTGTAAATACACACAACTAGAAGCTTTATGCAATGCATTGTTTTCTTTTTACGCGATTTTCCTAATGAAATTACAAAGGAAACACGATTTGAAATTCTTTTGTTACACTTGCAAGGATTTGAGATAACATTGAACACGCTTCTCTTTTTATTGCCCAAATCGTATCTTTTTGCACGAGTTTTAGAAAAACCTTATGAAAGGAGATGTGTTTTGGATATAAGACAAAATAAATTAATTCGAATTCCGTCATACATGTCAAGCAATTGATGTTTTTTGGAAGAAAAGGTTTTTGTGTAGGAATGTTGCAAATAAGGGGAGGGATTTAAATCATTTTGTGTCGTAAAAAAAGTGATGTCTATATTTTCGGCCACTGCCGGTTTCGTTTGCGTCTTCGATGTTTCAAAATAAGAAAGTGCTACGATCTGCGTTTTCATGATCCGGCTCAGCGAAATATGTCTGTCTGAAAAACCGAGCAAAATAATAATGGATTCATAGAACTATCTCTTGTTATACAAAGGGAAGCTCTTCTTTCACGCCCTTTGTCTGTTCTCGGGAAAAGGGAGAACTGATGGTTGCAATTCGTCTCTGGAACGTTTCAAGTCTTAAAAAGTTTTTATCGGGATTTCCATTTTTTCGGAATCAAATTCTGTTTCTGGCTGGAAATCTGATTGTGGAATCTGCTTGTTCTTTATTACTTCCTTTATAAGCGATTGTTTTGCACGTTCACATCTTTCTCTATCTGAGCGAAACCAAAACGCGATATCTCTTCTTGAAAACATTTCACCCCGTTCAGGGTCTTTTGTTGCGGTATTTCAATAGGATCGATTTGGAACAAAAATTGCTTTATTTAATTGCCTGTTCATAAGTAATGCAAACTCGGTGATAATGTACAAAATTCAGCTATCACCCACTCCCAGGCATGTTTCTCTCGAATATTAAAAGTTGCTAATTTCTGCTTTCGAAAGAAGTAGAGGGATTTGTGAGTTAACTAATCAAACAAATTCCGGGAAAAAAGATTCAGTCAAATGTCTTGTAAAATAGCGACTAGAGGGTAATTAATTCTATATTAGTTTACTCGTAACTGAATACATCATTTCAGGATCTTTTGGGCTGCCTACGAATCAAGTTAATATGTTGATACACAAAAGATCAAAGTAAAGACTTTTATTTTTGTAGTTTTTTAATTCAAGTCGTGTGCTAACAGACAGATTTGATTCTCGACAACACCAGAGATAATATAACTCGATAACGCCAGAAAGAGTTTCTTTTCTTCATTGACTCTTTTGTCTAGAGAAGGACATGAGATGTTCACTTACACTTTCGTTAAAAGATATAAGAAACCAATAAAAGTGATTCTGGCTTCTTTTGGGGCGGGGCTCCTTGAATAACTGGGTACTACATCCATTTAAGGTAACAGAACACCTTCGAAGAAAATTTTTTGAATTAACCTGAATTTTGCCTGTTAATGCATATTTTATGACCTTATGGGTCTTTAAAATCAGAAAAACACCCAAGTAAAGTCTTATTAGTGCACATTTTTTCTGTGAAAGGGGTATTTTATGAAAAAATAAGCAAAAATAAGACTTTACGCAAAACATGATAACTGAAAATAAAGTAAATATATTGACATTTTGTAAATTGAATAATATAGCATACAACCTTATCTAGGGAATAGACACTTATTTTGGTAATATAACCATTACGTGAGAAGCTATTGTGTTTCGAGCTTCTTAACGTTGAAATTTTCTTTAAAAGCTATTGCAATTTTCATTTTATTGCTGTATAAAAAAATGTCTACTCAACATAAAATCTTAAGAGAGGTCTATTCCCTGTATTATTATTTAAAAAAACATATACATAAAATTTTTATTTCATCCAAGCATAACTTTTTGAGATATTGTGTTTTGCGGTAAGAAAAAATGTAAAAAAAACTCATTTTGAGAAAACGACAAAAATAACATTAAATTAATCTGATTACAAGAAAAACACTTACTTTCTTATTAAAATGCACCAGATTTATAATTCTCTCCATCTTTAACTTCTAAAACAATATTTTTTTCTTTTTAAGGGCTCTTAAAATTTTCCTATGTTTCTTTGTTTTGGGGTCTGCGTTATGAATCGATTCACGGATTCTGCATTTATCTAAATGTTTATATCCCCGTAGGGTAAACACCCCAGGTTTTTCAATATTCATCTTATTAAAAACTTTGAGGCACCCATTTAATCCCTCATTGAAATGTATAACAGTATCATACGACCCAAATTTAATTGTTTTGAGCGAAACAAATACTTCTTTCGGAACTTTTTGCCAGACTATTCCGTTAAAACACTCATTTGCATTTTGCGTGCGTCCATGTAAGCACTTACTTAATATCTGTTTGTCGCATAGTTCTAAATATACTGGTTTAATTTTATTTAAAACATCATTTGATAAACCAGCATATTTTTTGGTACATTTTGTTCCATTTGCCACCCCCCGCTGAAAATAACACCAGCTGTCTTTCCCTATTGGGCACTGACCATGCATCGGTTTCTTATCACTTGATGCACAGTGATATAACGCAGAAATTACATTTTGCTGCATGGCATTTAAGTTACCGACATTACTGCGTACAGCAATTCCGTAGTAATTTTGAAGGCGGTCGATAAAATTATCAGTTAATTTGCCTTTACCAGACAGTCCTTTAGTTTTTGTTTTTAGCTTTCTTAGACGCGAGCCCACTCTCTTTTGTACATGGCCAATGCACTCAAACTTTGTCACACTGTTCATTCCATAAGTGTCTTTCACACTCATGAAAGCTTTTGAATCACCATCCCCGTAATATTGCGTGTATTGAAGTCTGCGGTTTTTTTCTGAACGAAGAAATATTCGTGAAGCCCCCACAATTTCCATTTTTGACGAAGATCCCGTGAAGTTACACTGACATAAGTGTTCGGCTTTTGACGACTCATATTCAGAGTTTCTTGGCATAGTCTGAAGTCTCTTACATGTAGGACAGTAGGACGACATAACTTCTACGTCTAACACCTTACCAGTATCAACTGATATTGCAGCAACACAACCATTCATAGACGTATAGCCTCTACGCTGCCATGTGCCATCCACAGATATGCCACATTTTACAAAATCAGATGAAAAATTTTCTTTTATATCCACAATTTCAGTAGCAGCTTTTTTCATGGATTCCTCAGCTACTTCCTGAACCACTTTTAAAAGCTTTGCTTCCTGATTTTTGAAAGCAGTTTTTGTCAGTCGAGGCAAATTTAATGTTGAGCATAATTTAAATGCACCAGCAAAACCCTTGCCTATCTGCCGCATACCATATACTAGCCTGGTATTTATGACTGGTGCATTTACAACTTTTTTTGATGAAGCAAATGCAAAGAAAAAGTCACAGCATTTACATTTTAGTGTAAAATGAGAGCATAATCCATACATGGAATCCTCAAAAAGCTCTACTTTTTCAGCAAAACATTTTGGGCAGCAAAGTTGAGAAAATGCATCCACAATAAGCTCAAGATCAATGATTCTGTTACCAAACAGAGGACCAGGCATTTCTTCTGCAGTTGACATACTCTCATTTCCCAATTTTGAAGAACTAGCAGTGCATTCAGGAACAGGTGTTGAATTGCTGTTATTTTCGGAAATTTTTGTGTATTTATTTCCAAAAAATTGTCTCTTACGCTTTCTAGCAATACTTTTAACCATTTTCAAGCAAAAAATAAAACAGAATAGAATTATTTTTTAACTTTCTACGCTGTCGATTCTTTCAGTATGAAAATCAAACATATATGTAAACAAAGTCACTAAACAACAAATTTGATGCCAGATTTCCTACATAAAAAAGGAAAAATGTATTTCCAAATACATTTATATTTATTCTCAAATATTCTATTTTAATTTCTGACAAAATATTTGTATATTAATTTTCATATTTCATGTCATATACCATGAAAGAGAAACGTAAACAAACAATTTTGGCCACTTCCGGTTAGCAGAAAGGCATTTCCGGTCAGAGAAATTCATGATCAAATAATATTAAAAAAGCTGTAACTTGGCTTCTAATTAAGCTAGAAACAAAATTTTTACAAAAAAATCTTTTCTTGGTTTATTTTCAAGGAGAAAAGATTTTTTTGTGATGTACGGAGTTTTCAAATATTAATTTTTTCCATAGAGAAAAGGAAGCATAAAAGTAAAAATTTATTTTATTAGAAGTTATCTATTTTAACTTTTAGGGTACAATAATGCTCATGGGATGTTACAACAACCACATTCTCCTCTTCTCTACGCAACTGCAGAAAAGTAATTTTCAATTTTCTGAAACAGTTTAACGGGGTAGAAAATAACCAAAATGTGAATTAAAAATATAGAAAAACTAATTCGGTGATAAGATGCAATAAAATCTTCGACATACATGTATACATAAACTTTTTTAAGCGGGAGAAAAAAAAACTGTAAGCTGTGTTCCGAATTATGAAAATAGGTGCGTTTCCCTCCATTCTCGCCATCACCTTGAGGCCTAATGGAAATTTAAAGAGTACAGCTTCCAGGATAAGAAAAAGAAAGCGTGAGAAGCAAGAGGAAAATACAGAAACAGCGATAAGGCGCGTATAAAGCGAGTGTTGCAGATAGGGACGGCATCTCGTCTCTGAAACAATCCGTCTTATTTTTGGAAATCCATCACAGATCTCAAAAAAGATCGCTAGAGAAAAACAGGAATTAATTAACTTAGGAATTAATCAAGCATTTCTAGACGAGGCTGTTATTGCATTGCCCCCACAGAACACAGTATTTCTATAGCATGGATTCTATCTAACACGATTATAGAATTGAATTCAACTTCCGTACAACACAAAATGAAACTGAAACTATTAAAAACGAGTTTTATTTAATGTTCAATCAGAGGAATCTCCGTTTAACGTGACAAAGCATTTAAATGTTAAAATACTTCATTTTATATTTTTTATTCGACCACGCACGTACTGTCAGATCTTTCCGCAGAATTTTCGTGAATAACAAATAATTAAGTGTACGTTAAAACATTAATTGTGTGTGACTCTCTGTTAGCAATGTAAATTAAAAATTTTCTGGAGGAGACCCTCTTCCTCTATGAATTTTTTCTCGCTACTCCCCTACATTTTCGATGTCATTAAACCCCCAACACATGTTGTATCACTCTTTGTGTTGTCGTCGTGCAAATGTTGTGTGTTAATCTGCTTTGGTGAAAGCACACTCGGGGGGAAAATTGTATTAAATGTAATAAGAATTTAGTAAATGAATTAAATTGTTTTCCATGTAAAAAAGGGGAAACTATCCTAATAAATATGCATAAAAGTATTTGAATATATTAGATAGTTAAATTAGTTAAAAGTTAAGCACTTTAAATATGCAGGGTATTCTAAAATCACGGGACAAGCTTTGAGGGGCGGTAGAGCTCACTAAAACAAACCACTTTTGTATAAGAATAAATAGGCGGAAGTGTCTCGTTGTGTGAGGCACAAACAGAAAAAATAACTCAGAAAAATTTAAAAATTTTAAAAGGATAATAAATAATTTTTCCTACAATTTTATTTAAATGGGGTTGTCTCAAAAACCTCAAAATTTTGTTCAAAATATGCTTGTGAATCAATGTTTTCTGCTATGAACATAATAAAATAAATATCACTCAAAACTAGCTGATTTGCAACTTGTAATAACCCAGTTTTGTGGGCATCTTTAAGAGCTAATCCTGATATAAATCACTTGGTAAAAAAAAGTAGTAATTCAAAAGCCGCATTAAGTAAATACTGAGCGTTTAATAATTATATTGAATTAAATTTCAAATTACTCCTTTTTATTTTTTATTTAACCTAATTGATGAAGCTTGTGTTGAAAGTCCATCAAAATAAAAACTTAAGTTTGTAATTTCGTCTTATTTATTATATTATTTATAAATTTCAACTGTACAGACTTGCATTAAAAAATGTGCTATTTGCTTAAAAATCCCATAATAAGCTTATAAGTAACATTTTTCACTTTTCGACATTTGTTTGTTGGAAAAGTTGGAAGTGGTACGTTTAGTTATTTTTTTTTATCAAGTAGTGACAATTTTCCCAAAAAGGTTGACCACCCGTGATATAGGATAATCCTAAAATAATAGGACAAACTTTGAGGGGTGGTAGAACTTGCTGAAGCAATTTTTATTTTGGAATATATGGGAGAAAGTGCCGTGTGTTGAGGCACAAATAGAAAATAAAAAAAAAATGTTGAATAAAAACAATCCAAGATGACAACATCCAGGTGTGTTTGTCGTACAGTCCTCCATCTACCCCTTCCATCAATGTTGGCGATAAATGAACTATTTTCACCTGTCTGTCGATGTAATTGTTGAAACCTTTTGTGGTTCGGCATGTGTCTAATTAGAAAGCTTTTTCGCTGTTGGTAAAATTACCTTCAACGACCAAAATCTCAAGCGCAAATGCCGATTCTGATAATGCATCAAATCACTAGCACATTATTTTGCTGCCTTCAACAATCGCCAATATTATCGACTAGTCCTGCAGTAAAGGACGCCAAGCATGCATGACACGCGTGGTGGATTCAATTTTTCTAAATCTGTTTTAACATTTTCTCTGCGAGATCACTTTTCATGTGCCACTGTTACAACTCCATCGTGCCACATTGTGGCACATGTGCCGCGGGTTGGTCACCCCTGTCCTATATTGTATATTTAAATATACCATGCTTAAAAATAATTTTTGCTCAAAAAAAATAATAAATGCCGAATCGCAATTTAATTCATACATCTTTAGAATTAATGATTTAAAAACATACTCTTTCTCTCTTATGATCTATATTGCATTTTATAATGTATTATACAATCAAAAATATTTTTCCGGCCCACCCTTATAAAGGTTTCTATGGGATTCCGAGATCATATTTGAATCACGAAGTTTTAAATCCTTTGGATTAAAAACTAGACAATTTTCTGTCGATCGGATCAGAAGAATGCTCTAATCCGGTGATTCTCAACCTTTTTTCTTATTTCTGGTACAACAATTTCAAAATTGGGTGACACACTAAAAATAAAATTAGTTAAAAAGCATTTTTCTTATCTGTTACATACACTATGTAAAATAATTTGATAATAATTTTCAAGGTTAAAAAAATTAATATGTACCACAAATTTTTGTTGAGTAATTAATTACAAATTAATTATAAGAATACATTTAATTCGAAATTTGAGCTTGGTAATTTTTGATGATTTTGTTTATATTGGGTCGTAAAAATGACAATGCCTCTCTCATTTTGTCATCTATATTTGAAAATATCGATTTGTTTTTCATTTTTATATTTGTTTATGGTGCAAATTCGAATTCATGCAAATAAGATGTAGAAAATTGTAGCAGAATTTTTAAAGCTTTTTTGGCAATTACGTTGATAATCGACTCTAATTTTAATCCAAAAGGAAATAATTCACTCTTCCGAATGTTTTGAAATCAAATTTCGATTATCACAGAGCGAAAGTTTTTCCTCTCATTCAAAGTTCATTTATATACAGATGTATACGCAGATTATGAACCCAATCAAATTATTTTATATCCATCTATCCACGAAGAGACAGTTTAAATGTACCACGAATATCCTCAGTTTATTTTCATAAAAGAACCGAGAAAGATTCGGTTTTGGATTTTATTCTTTTCTCAGAGGGGTATAATTAATAACATTAAAAAAAATTGGTGGCACTATGGTTGAGAATATGGTTGTCATAGTTTATTTATTAATGTTTTAACGTTGCAATTTAGTTATCTTTGAGCATTTTGAGTAAAAATAGTATTTTTATCCATTTGAGATGAACATTAAGAAAATCATTAAATTTTCAACAATTTCTAATCGCATCTTTGTAGCACATTTTCCCTTTATTTTGTAGATAAAGCAACTTTGGGATTATTTTGGAAGTAATATGTATACGGATAAAAACAAAAGGGATATATTTTTCATCCCCACTCTCAAAATATATTACATTTTGAATTTAATATTTAAAAGTACCGACTTTCTCTCTGTAAATCCCCCCCCCCCTCCAAAATATGTAGACTATAGGATAAAAGCGGAAGAGTTGCCACCAGAAAGTTCTTTGAGACATTTATTTTCTACCAAAGGAAGGAAGAGCCGGTGATGAATTTGAATCGCCCCATCGAGGACACGCACAATTTTATGCTGTAGGTCACGGTTACATTCCCCGATATCTTCCCCATCATTCAAATCGTAAAGAAAAAAAGCTGTTCCCTTTGCGTTTGTTCTCCAGGAAGAGATAACGGGGAGGCTCGTAAAATTTATGACTCAAAACGCGGTTTCGAGAGATTGAAGGCACTCTTCCTAACTGTGGAATTTCACTCAATTGAGCACTTTAATGCGGGGGTATATTTTTATTTGTCCCGGAAAAGGGTAAAAGGGGCACTTTAAAAGTTCAAAAGTTACTCTGGGCTTAACTCTTGATGAATGGGGTCCTGGTTTCTTTTATTGAGGTCATCTGAGCTTATTTATACGCTGTTACACCAGTCGTAAAGAACAACATCTCGGCACACTGGACACGTTTTATGGACTCGGTTTCCCATCATGTTTTATATCACGCCTTTAACAACCTTCAGTCGGTTTGCCGCACCATTATTGGCGCAGTTTTCCAATTTCAATTAATTCCTTTTTTTAAAAAATGAAATTTAAATACATTGTATTACATAATAGATATCTCATGTGAGTATTAATGTGTCACTAAATATGTAAAATTTCAAAATGACGACTACTCTTAGGAAAGGGAAAAGTACGTAAAAACGGATAAAATATTTTTTTCCCCAATTTTTTTTAGTTTTCGGGGAAGGATGATCTGTTGTTTTAGCAACCGTTGAATGGAAAATCTAATCAATTTTCGTTTCTACTGATGCTGCAATACACGCCTGCTTTCGGTCAGCGTTTCGCAATTCTTCGTAACCTTGTCAATTTAGTTACTTGAGATCCAAATGCAAAAGAGCCAGAAATCAACTCGGGACACACTTTCAGACTCAAAAACGTTAACGAAAATTCACAACGTTGTATTTCAACATCTGTTTGTAATATTGCGTTTTCAAAGCTTGAAAATGTTCAGTAAACAGGCTGTTTTTTTTTTTTCGAACTTAAACACGTTAAATGAAATTTCGTTTATCATTACAGTGTAGGAGACGCTTTATTCCAGAAAAAAGGGGTGCAAAGAGGAAGAAAATGAGTGGCACACTGAAATAAATATGCTGGTCTCTATACGATAACGAAGTCATTATACGATATAAATGTTGGTACTAGGGATTGCAATAGCGATATCCCGGGATACCGAATACTGGTATTTTGAGCCGCCGGCATTCACAAATACCGGCATTCACAAGTTTAAATACCGGTTTTTCGGTATATACCAGAATTTTTTTTTAATTGCTTCTTACATTTTGAGGGATCGCCAACAGAGTAAAATATTATACGTCTTCGTGTTTGTGTTATAGTATTAATTATTGCACCATGATTAAAATATATTATAAATGAAATAATTTTACGGACATTTCAGAAGGTGAAGATATTAAACGTCTTTATTCCGCTCATTGCGTTGCTCTTATTTTTATTTTTCTTAGCTGGTTCTACATTTCTGAGGCAACTCATTAAATCCATCATCTGATTTTTTCCATTGCCAGATACAACGGAATAAAAGACTATTAATCTGTTCTTAAAAATATTGTCATATATAAATCATTTCTCGAACAAAATGAACAAAATACACTACTCCTAATTTCTCCTTGAAAGAGGAATGACATATCCAAGCTCATCTGCCTTCCTTCATCCATCAACATCTGTTACTAAAATGGCTCCCTAACAGGTTAATTGTTGTTGTTGTTGTTTCCTTCCCGCAAGGGGAAGGAATGAAAGTTGCCATTGCCTGTGAGACAGGTTGGACTTCTTAACGATCGATGGCGACACCACCTATCTCCATCTCCACAATTTTAGCATGGAACTGAAGGAGAGGGAAATATTCTCCAGCCCCCTGCACTCGTGGTTTCTGCTGCGACCGCCCACAAGACTTTCGGACCCACTGATTTAACGAGCACGTACTCCGTCTATACTTGGTGGTATTTAGTGGCATCGGTCATCGAACCCAGGCCCTCCTGTCTGGAGTCCAATTCTATAACCACTAGGCTACCCACGGCCCCAGGTTAATTAGACTGTGAATACAAAGTTGCGTCGTACAATAAAGAGAAGTTATAAAATATCTTAATCACATCCAAGGCCAAAATTGTCCTATCACAGTCAGAGCGATACTGCACTTGCACAGGATTCGTAGTCTGATATTCGTATCTGAGAACCCAAGGTTGTACTTGTGAAGAAAATGCGTAATATTTCGATATTTTCTAAACTGGTGAGTTTGTTATTCACATTGTACCCTACTTTAGGTTTCAAAATGTTTTTCAGATTCATTATCCATACTAATAAAAGAAAGAGTTTGTGTGTTTCAGCTGTATCGGTAAAATTAAGCAACCCAGAATAATGAAACTTGGCATGTAGAAGCTATAGGTCGTTATGCTATTAACCTCGAAGAGTTTTTTTCGAAATTCGCTTTAGATTTTTTTAAAATTCAATTTTTATGCGATTTTTCAGTTAAATGGAGATATGACGTCATCAGCCATGCCAAGTCATAACTTTGCGAAAATTAATGTTTCGAGCTGTTTTGGGGGGAATTTTAACACATTTTATAGTAAATATACTTATTTATGGTTGTATTTATTCGTTCCTTTAACTTTTAGTGGAGGAATTACATTTGTTTTTCGAAAAAATCATCCTAAAAAAATGTTTTTTCTAAATTTTATTTTTCCGATTGGCAACACTAATTTGACAACAGTAGATAACAGTTGGAAGATGCATTGGTTTTCCAGCTAAGCCTATTATGTATTTTTTCAATAACTAAATTAAATTCGTTTAATATACACTTTTGTTTTGCATATATTTTGAATGATTATTCCGAACCATTTCTGGGTTTAGATTTAATTTTGTTGTTTCTTTTTCAGCTTAAAAATTTCTGATTTGTGTGTAGTCAATTAATTGTATTTCTATTGTAATTTCTGTTTTGGTTTAAGGCAGCTTCACATTTATTATTCTTTTTTCATTTTGACCTTTACATGTATTCATTTGATTCTTCTGTATTGTTTCTGGTTTTAGATTAAACTTTGTCATTTATCTTCCAGAATTTCTGATTTTTTTTTGTGGTCAGAGGTTTTATGGTATAATTTTTTTTACAGTAATTCTAAATTGAATTGGTTTAATATGCATTTTTATGATTTTCAATTGTTAATGTTGATTATTTAGATGTTTGTTTAAATGTTGTAATTACTATTTTAGGTTAAGTGCCCCGTTTATTTTATGAACTACCATTAGAGGTAATTATTGTCAATTGTTAATGTTGATTAATATGTTCTAAACAATGACCCATGTATACGAGCTGTTGTATTTTAGGTATGATACATTCCCTTGCCAAGTTGTCCCAAATGATGGTGATGGCTCCTGTCTCTTCAGTTCAATTTCTTATTTGTTGTGTGCAATCCAGTATTATTGTTCGACGGGCTGTTCATTTATTATCAACAACTGGAATAGATTTAAGGTATTTACACTTGATCATGAATTGAACAGCTGCTCATCTGGCGAAGCGTATAAAACTGCCATGTTGAACCTTATGACTTACTGCTCCGCTTCTGAGTTACAGACTGTCTGAACTCTGTTCTTTCGTTTTCCAGATTTTTTATAAGGGATATCTCTTTGCTGTATTTTGGTGAGAATTTTCAAACTGTTAAAAACATGAGGTTCAGTGGCAAAAACTTGGAGTGGTGGACACTTCGATGCCTATGTGTTTGTTTCTTCTTATAATGAAGAATCGAAATTTTTGAAAGCAACACTTAAGTCATCAGAAACTCTTAAGCTGGGAAACAAATGACTGTATTAAATCTAAAACCAGAAACAGTATAAAAGAATCAAATGTATACATGTAAAGGTCAAAATGAAAATAGAATAATAAACCTGACACAGCCTTAAATCAAAATAGGTACTACAATATGAATACAATTTACTACTACAAAAGAAATGACAGAATTAAATCTAAACCCAGAAATGGTTCGGAATAATCATACCAAAAATAAGGTAAAACATATATTAAACTAATTTAGTTATTGAAAAAATATATAACAGGTTTAGCTGGAAGACCGATGCATCTTCCTATCAGAATACAGTATTAACCGTTTGGGTTCTAAGCAGTAATAACAAAGATTCTTGCGTGTTTTTATATTAAACAAGATATCAATCATTGGCATGACCAAGTAATTTTAGCGTGTTTTTCACATGTCGTATTTTACAATAATGCAACTAATGAACTTTTTACTAACAGAAAGTAGCACTATACTTAAAAAAAATTAATTAATTTAAATATGTGATTCGGCTTATCTAGGACACAAATGCGGAAAACCCGAGGTCAATCGGTTGCTTATTGGCTGAGAAAAAGGTACGACAAAATATGGAACGAAGACGAAATTTGCGTCCTAATAGCACTTTTTTTACACTACGTGAAAAACGCGCTAAGAAAAATTAGTCAGATTTTGGTGGATATAGTGTGATTTGCTTAGATATAATTTGGCTGTGGTGATGCTAATACGTAAGAATACAAAGGCTAATACAAATTTTTATTTATGTATGAGGTTTTCTTTTTGTTAAACTGAAATTAGTGATACTATCTATATACAGTTGTACTTGGGCTATGTATAGCGTGAAACTAAGTCATCACCTGATTATCAGTCACCGCAGTCAAAGTGGCTCTTTTTTCACCAAAATTTGATTTTCCCATATAAGACACATAAGAATCTGTTATTTTGATATTGTG
Organism: Trichonephila clavata; assembly: GCA_019973975.1. Taxonomy (NCBI): domain Eukaryota; kingdom Metazoa; phylum Arthropoda; class Arachnida; order Araneae; family Nephilidae; genus Trichonephila; species Trichonephila clavata. Next base: position 35,107 of record BMAO01015795.1, read on the forward strand.
GTGCAAATCAAATTTTACTGTGATAACGCCAATACATAAGTACCCTTTTCCTTAATTGGCAGATTCCACATTTTCCCATTGTAACAAAAAAAGAAGTAGAAAAATGACACTCAATTCAAACTAATTGAGATCAACAGATTGTCAATATTGTGATTTTAAGTTAGAATTTCTATTCACATATGAGATTTTGTTTATGGTAGTTTCATCAAATCTTTATTTATCTTTTGGTTTGAATTAATATTATAATTTCTATAATATGTGTAAGGTTACTTTTATATTTATTTGTTTCTTTTATTTCAATTTTAAATATTTAAGATTTTCTGTTATGTGTTTTTTTTTTGTTGTTCAAAACTGTTTATGGCAATTTTATCAAAATGTACTCATTCTTTTGCTCTTTGCATTCAAATAATAATTTTTAATGGAAATGTTGCAAAAAAGTATTGTTTCAATAATTAATTTCTTAGCAACATGGTTTATTATTTGTTTCATTCAATACTGTTGTTTGTTCTGAACTATTTCAACGGGGACCTGTTTTAGGTAGATTTTGATTTTAGTTCATACTGTAACGCACGGTATAGTTCCAAGACCGAAATGTAGGTGCCGCCATTACAGTATTGTATTGGACCGGAAGTGTGACTGTACGAAACACTGTAGTATTGTCAGAGAGAGTTTGGATCTGGACAAGCGTGCGTTTCTCCGTTTCGATGTCCAGTCCTGGACTATGTAAACTTTACTTATTTTTACTTATTCTCACTAAATGTTTGTCTTGTAATTGTCTAAGTGTCTGTTCTTTGTAACTGTGCTATCTTATGTCATTAAATATATTAATTTACCCCGAGATTCTATTAATTACTTTTGGTTACCCCAAGTAATGACGTAAGCGGCAGTTACAATACTAATTAAATGTTTTTAGTATTTAATTACATCTAATACTGTATATTAGACGTATTACAGAGATATTAGATAGTATTATATGAGGTATGGGTGCAATGCTATTTTAATTTTTTTCAGTTGAAGGCTTCCTAATATTTCTTATTTATGACAGCATTTAGTGAATCAGTTTATCATTAATTTTTTCTTTCAGTTCATCTATTGCAGTTTATTTCCCCCATAGTTCCCTTAGCAGAAACGCACTACTGCTATCACTTTTCTGTAATTTTTATTTATATTTGCATTCATTCATATCTATTTACTCTTTAGCTTGATAATTTTCTCTCTTACATTGAAATATTTGTTTTTGTTTAATTATTATTTACTTTGAGGCCAAATTGCAATTTTCTTAAAATTATTTCTAATGTGAACATTCATTTGAAAAAAATATTTTTAATTTTTGGTTATACTACTTTTTAAAAAGGGTTTTTACCCTCACTTAAAATATTATAATTCTATAATAGAAAAATTTTTGTTTTTAAAACTTAACCCGTGCGAAGAACGGGCATTTCAGCTAGTATATATTTATATTTATATATATATATATATAGCAGTAAATAATTAAAAAGAAGACTAATAAATCCCAAGATATATATATATATATATATCTCATAAATAATAACCCATAATAATCAACAAGAATAACTTTAAAGAACATAAAAAAATCAGTTGATAATATTTCGATTTGGTTTCATTATTTATATGATGATTATTTATATGATGAAAAGAATATGATGGTATAATATAAAAATGTTCTAGAGTTAAGAAGAAAAGAGACTAATCAAATCAAATTTGATTAAGTTTATTGTAAATTTTCTTAAACTTTTTTACCCACAAACCAATCTACATTCAGAAGAATTCGGTATAATTATCGAACATGATGATGATACTAATGCCAATAGTGAAAATGAGCTGTCTCTTGAACAAAAATTAGAGAATTAGCAACAACTAAAAAAATTTCAACACACAAAATACAGTACAGAAATCAGCTATACCCAAAATCATCCGACGAGAAATCAATTTATTTGAAGATGAGGGATTTAGAGGTAAATACTTGGAAAAATTATATCTCACACTGCTAACAGGACCACCAATTAGCATAGAAACCGAAAGAGCGTTTTTGGCAGCTTGTAATTTTTGCACAAAATTATGTTCCAGGCTTAATGACAGTACAATTGAAGCATTATGTTTTTTAAGAACACATTTCAAACATTTAACTTTAAAAACATTAAGAACATTTCAATAATTTGTATTAGTACCACAGACTGAATAGTGATATTTGCACTTTTTTTGTGATTGAAATAAATAAGATGTTCCTTTATTTATTTATTTGTGATTCTTTATATACTGTTTTAATTTATAAGTTAAAAATGATTTTTTGTGATATTTACCCTCTCTAATAAAACTGGCAAGTAAAACTAAGAAAAAAGCAAATGTGTTTTCTTTTCTTTTTCAAAAATTTCTAATGCCGGTATTAATTTCTGAGAAATACCGAATACCGGTATTGAACTTTTGGTTCGATATTGCAATTCCTAGTTGGAACAAACTTTCTATGGGGAAAAAGTGTTTTTGTTATGTACGTTGCTGTCATTCACCTAAGGGAATGACAGCATGCCCTATGTCCTGATACAAATATTTGAGATCGTCTGCTGTGACTTAAGCGATTTTAAATTTCCTCGCTGGAGTTCTTCAGCGGTATTTTAAAAAAAAAAAAATGTGGTCTCTTTTTCACATGTTTTATAAATCATTCAGAACTTATGTATGCAGAAAATATTCCTCTATGCAACCAAAAAAGGCATTTAGCATTTAGACATAAAAACAAGATATCAATCATTGGCATGGCCAAGTAATTTTAGCGCGTTTTTCACATGTTGTATTTTACAATAATGCAACTAATGAACTTTGTACTAACAGAAAGTAGTACTGTACCACTCCTCTAAATGTACTACTATTGAGCTGAAAAGAAATAATGTCACAAATCTGTATCAGCACTATAGAAAAGCAAAAACTAGCGAAATTCAGGAAAATTTGTAGGAAAATTCGGGAAAACTATGGGAAAATTTAAATATGATTCGGCTCATCTAGGGCACAAATGTGACCAATTGCCAAAAACCCGAGGTCAATTGGTTGCTTATTGGCTGAGAAAAAGGTACGACAAAATATGGAACGAAGACGAAATTTGCGTCCTAATAGCGCTTTTGTTCCACTACATGAAAAACGCACTAAAAATTTCTTAAGCATTTGGACATAAAAAAAATTATTTGTTTATCAAACAGTTATAAAGATTTTCTGAGACCAACAACTTTCCAGACCGTTGTAGCCATGCTTGGTGTGAACGACAACATTCGTCAAAACAGTCGGGGTGTGAATTCTTCAAAATCCTTGTCGAAAGAAACTGTTCTTCATAAACCGATGGACATGCCAAAAAGGAATAATTATCTACATAGCAAACGAAAACCTTAAGCTAAAATTTTATCGTAGAATAACTCGTCATTTTTATTCAGAGGCATTAAAGCACTAGAGGTATTTAAAAGCAAAAACACGGCTGCGACGGCAGGCTCATAACGGCTACAAACGAATTCCGTTACAAGTTACCGACTAGAGATTTTTTAACAAAGAATCTTTCACACAAAATATGATCTGGTATATGTAAGAAGTTTCCAAGAAGTTAAAGAGAAAAAAAATTGTTAGCAAGATCTCATCATCTGGCTTTCGAGGGGTGTCAGTTGTGATGGAGACTCAGATATTCCTTTTTGAGAGAAGTGAGTGAAAACCACGGGGAAAGTTTATCTAGAAACTATCTTAGAATCAATGGCGAAGCCTCCGAACGTAAACTCTTGTTCAATGGGAACGACTGCACTTTGCAACAGAAGTGCTCTGAAGTCGAAGACGAATGAACTGTTGTTGAAAGAGAATGCGCCAGATCTCATACGCTGACCTTTCAGCCAAGAGCATTGCTATCATCATGCCAGCCATATCGATGATACGGGGCCCCCAAAATGTGTAAGCAAAGAATCACAAAATGGCAAGGGATCCCCAAAAAGAGTCTTCAAAGAATTTTGATAAGGGTTCACTAAGGACTAGCTACGCCAGTGCTTTCAGCCATCGAACTTTAAATCCGCTTGACTATAAATTGTGGTCAGTAGTGAAAATGTCAAAAATGGCATCCCAATTCGGACAGTGTTAATCGTTATGAAAGGAAATGATGAAAATGCCCATGGATGTAGTATTTGTGTCTCGATAGGTGATTGGCAAAAGCCCATGTGAAGTCAAAAGTAGATTATTTTTTAAAAAAGGTCCAATATATGTAAAACTTAAAGATCAAATAAAACTTTAAGATTTCGTTTTAGATTTGATTATAGAGTTTTTAATTTTAGAGCTGTTTTATTATTGCATCAGTAGGCAGAGCCGATCCTAGGGTATCGGCCGCTCTCGTGCAAACACCTAATGTGCCGCCCCCTAGAGAATTTTTCATATATTTTGACTAATACTTAATGTTGACGTTAAAAACTCATCTACTTATATAAGAATAAAAAATAAAACATTTATAAAAACTCAAATAAACAAGTGCAACACTTTATTTTTTGGCCAGGTAATGAGTTATAATAGTGACATAATATACTTTAACAAAATAATAAACTAACAAAAATATTACCTTTAAAATAAAAACATATATTTTATAATTATAATTGCAAAACAACAGAATTTACTCAAAAAATATGATCTAATAAAAATAAATACTAAGATATAAATCTCGTGAAACGAAAAGTATATAAATCAGTCCTTCTACAAAGACTAAGTAATATATTATACCGTAAAATCCAGTGTATAATGCGCACTTTTAACTCAAAAAATAAGATGGAAATTTACGGGTGTGCGTTATATGCCGGGTATAAAAATGAGAGCTTTAAAAATACAAAATGATGAGCATAGAAAATATCAGACTTTTTCATGTATCGAAATACTGTTTCTGTGAAAGAAATAACATTCCTTATGAACTTAAAGGGTTGTAATTCTAAAAGTACACCATTTTTTACTAAAGCTTGGAATAATATCTCGAATAAAGGACTTTAAAATATATAAGAGCATTGCGCACGTGTGGTTCAGCTTTCTTCACAAAAAAGGGTGTGCGTGTTGTACGCGGTGAATATACCTAAAAACTAACAATTGCAGCTAGAAAGTATATGGGCGCGTTATACGCCGGATTTTACTGTAACTATAAAATAACTTTTCTGGCTTTCTGAGAAGCAAATTTGTTAATAGTTTCGGTTAAATAAATTTTTGCAGAGATTTCTGATTCAATTGAGATTATGGCCAAATCTGAAAGCCTTTCTCGTGTCATACTATTTCTCAAGTAATTTTTAATGATTTTAATTTACTGAAACTTCTTTCATCTAAAGCTACAGAAACAGGTAAGGTTAAAAATACTCTTATTGCTTGAGCAAAATTTGGAAAACAGGGAATAAGATCATTTTTCACTATAATTTCTAATATCTCAGTTGGCTGTTTTTTACCAGGAAAAATATCTTTGAATTAAGTTATCTCATTAAAGAGATGTATGCCATCTATATCTTTCACAATACTTCCTTCTTCCTGTTCTTGTAACTTAATATCTAAATCCATACAGGCTTTCATGAGGTCATCATTAGAAATGTTGTGAAACTCATACAGGAAGCAAAATATTGAATTACCACTCAGATAATAAGGTAAATCTTTCATTTGCTGAAGAGATCGTATGATCAAGAATTGCAAAATAGAAATTAGTCTTGAATTGCTGAAAGGGATTTAAAACTGGCTCATCACTGGCTTCGTAATCAAACGAACCTTTTTCATAGCTTCGAGATGGGAAATTTGGGATGAATACCTATATCTGCAGGAAGTATTGCTGCTGAATCAACAAATATTTTTAAAATATCGTCAGATCTTTGGAAAATTAAATATTTTTTAAGTTTATCTAAGCCTTTAATGCATTCCGCGATGTTTAATTTAGGATTTTGAAGCATTTTACTCAATACATCAATTCTTGATAATAAATCATGCCAAATTAAAGTTGAACATACAAATTTAAATGTTTCAAGACTTTTAATTATTAAGTGTAAGAATATGGATTATTCATTAAAAAATACCCATTCCTGTTAAAAAATTAGAGCAAATTACATAAAATAAATTATTTGTAGCACCCTTCAAGGTCTTCGTAAAAATGAGAATCTAAAAAAAAAATTTAAAAAAAAACCTGTTAATTTTCTCAATTTTGTAAGAAAATCTATTTAAAAAAAATAAATTTAGTTTCAATTTTTAAACATTTCGTACTTATTTCCGAAACAAATCATCAGGACACATGCTTATATGTGAGTTTTCTTTTTTAAATTAGCGTGACAATATGCCAAATATTTTTCTACTCTTTTAGGAAACACCTTGTGCAATATTTCATTCTTTCATAAATTTAATTAAGAGCTTTTATAGAGGGTATTATCCTCTAAAATGTGAAACAGAAACCAGGGACAGGAGTTAGTGAACATTATATCAAAGGATCAAAAGAATAAAATAACAGTTTTGTACTGATCACAGATAATACACTACAGTTTTGATTTAAACAAAAAATCAACGGCAGCACCTTTCACTAAAACTTAATAACTACTTATACTTGATCGTGTTACGACCAATATTAGTGTATGTTAAATAAAAATTGAATGAACATATTGAAATAAGAATGGTTTTTCGTATTTTTCCTTATATATACAAGTTGCAGAAAAAAAGCGAATGCCACATACCTCTAACTTTGTCGAGATAGTGCAGGCTTCTAAGGATGCTTTTGCCATGTCACAAACGATCAAATTTAAAGAGTGACTACTACATGACAAGTAGATTGTGGATTGAACCCCTGATTTATATTGGCTCCGTTATCGTAGGCCTGCCTCCCGCATATCTAGCAAATTTAGCCCTAATTTTTGAAGTTTCTCAGCTGTTAAATATGAAAGTTATTTCCCAATCAATCTTTTAACTGGAAGGAAACCTAAAAAATTATTTTATTTTAACGGTAACTTCATTAAGATAAGATTTCTCAATACATGCATATCTTACCAGAAATGTCATTTGTTCGATCTTACTAAAATCAGAGGCGCAGTATAAAATTATCTAATAACATTTGGCTTGTTCACTTTTATGAGCAATATGAAGTTTAAAATTCTCATGTAGAAGAGAAATTATTTCGTTCTGAGTATTTTTCCCTAGATAGTGTATTTAGCTTTTTCCCCTTTTAGCACTCTTCGAGGATGCTCCACTATTACTGGATCAAACTTAGCAAGTAATTGAATTACTTGTATAAGATTACCATTATATATTGGAATTAAATTTGTCCAAATTTGCAATATGTGTGACAAATTTAATTTGTCACACTTACCCCGAAGGGCTAAGCAATTTTGAACCAGTACCTTTAACGTTGCTAGAATACGTAGAAGCAAATCGCACCAATAATCGCAGAAGTAAGTCTTTTCGAGTCACTGTCAATTGTTTTAGAGCATTGTAATCGCTGACTGAATTCCATCCAAGACTTCTTGCTTTGATTATGGTTTTTTGATGTTTCATGTTCTTTTAAAATATTAACGTGATGTTTCCAACTTTTAAAATATTCCGTGGAAAGAGAATTAATGACACGGACAAAAAGTTTGCTACAAAAACAATATCCACAGTTTTTTGTAATAGATTAACGATTTACGCATTACCTTTTCTCCGTTTTTGAAAATTTTGGCGTAACAATATGAGTTAAATGTTCGACCGGCGTCGTCATAAGGAAAATTATACTTTGTCAATGGCTTAGAGGGTCCTTCTTTTAATTAAAAAAACATCTAACGGCGTCCGATAGAATAGCTGGCCAGGTTCCTAGATCTGAACTAAATATTATTGTTAGAGTATTGTGATTTTAGGATTTTTTTGGAGGAGTTCCTACAACAGTAGTGTGGCCGCGGTAGCCTAGTGGTCAAGGTATCGGATCGTGGCTGGCATGTCACGAGTTCGAGCCCAGTATCACTAAAAACTCGCTGTGTAGAGGAGCGATGCATGTTAAATCTCTCGAGAACTCAAATGTCCTCCCTTTGGTGTGTGATAGTTAGGAGAGGGGGGCTACCTCAGGTGTCGTCCTCGTCACTTAACCATGGTTCAAAATGACGAGGTCCGACGTCAAAAGCCCTCGTGTAGCTGAAGAGTGTGACGTTAATATTCACTTACTCACCCTACAACAGCAGTGCCACTATCTATTCTGTTGATTTGATCTGCAACATCCTAATCATGAAAGTCTAAATCTGATTCTATACTGCTTTCCTTTTTTCCTAGTGTCTTGTAAGTAATTCAGTAAACTTTCAGCCTGTTTTTTTTAAAATGGGCTTGTTTTTCGAGTCTTATTCTTTTATAATGGGCACCTGTTAGTTTTTTTATGCCCTCCCTCGGACATTCTAAAATTTTCAACAACATAGATATCAATTAAGTAGGGAAAGTATAAAAATAATTGATAAATTGCTTTGCTTTCATACAAAAATTTTTTAATTCATCAAAAATTGACTCATTTGAATTAAAATTCGATATATTTGAGATTTTCCAAAATCTTATCGTAAATTTAAAACAGAGAATAAAAAAGTCCCTATTTTACTTTCGTTGAAACACTCTTTCTTTCAATTTATGTTTAATGCATTGTGACGTTCCCGCAACACAGCTGTGATTCGGCTTCTTTGTGGGTATGGTCACCCTACGTGAAATTTACACCTGCACCCTTAAAAATATTGCGTGGTCTTGTCTTAAACCCCTCTCTGCCCATCAACCGGATGTAATTCGAAGCCAAAGACACGGGAACCGCTGTCATCCCCGAAGCCTAGAGAGGGCAGGGGGAGAGAAAGAGATGGTCTGAAAATTTCACCGAAGACGAACGCCAGAAACTCCTCCCTCACAAAATAACAGAACTTGGACTCTAATAATCTAATTACTAAGTTAATTTTTCAATGTAAATCTGTAAATTATAGCTGTGGCGTAATTAAACTTAACATTTAAATTAATCAATATCACGTTACCTTAATTTATTCAAACGTAAGATTTTTCAAAATTAAAATTATTAAGTCTGAATTTAAATATCCTCCCACATATACATCTATACATAGCACGCACAGAAGATAGAAGGGGTTTATATAAATTTAAATCTATAAACAATATAATGTTCTATCTATACTGCTCCTACAGAAAAAATACACTTTCCTTTTTTCTTATTAATATAACACTAGAAATTTATAATCATAATAAATACCAAAATTAACACTTATAAAAATACTCAAAAAGACAACAATATTTAAAATAATAATATGAAATACATTATATTTCTCATTCGAACAAAATTCCGTCTTTCAGCTTCTGCAAAATTACGCGGACCGTCCCCGATAGCCCTCGTGTAGTTGAACAGTGGGACGTTAAGATTGACTCACTCACTCATTCAGCTTCTGCAAAGAATGTAATTTCGAAATATTTTTAATAACATTTAAATCTTAACACATGCAGTCTCATTTGAAAATAAATTTATAATAATGAAATAATGGTGCTAAATTTATTTTTTGATTGAGAAAAAGAAGGAAACATTTAAATAACTCACCTATTATTGACCTAATTCCCAAACTTTAAATATTCTGAAAGAATTTTTTAGAAATGCCTTTTCGATATTTCTATCAGCAGTAATGCAATTACTTAAAAAATATACCATAATTACAAAATAATATTATTAAACTTCTTTTGTATAAAGAGAGAGAGAGAGAGAGAAAAACCCATCTAAAAACGCATTTGTTATATTGACTTAACTTGATGATTCAGAAAAATGATTCATGATGAAAAATTCCAGGAAAAAAAATCAAAATTTACAATAAACAAGACAAATGAAGCAAATTTTTTTTAATACTGGGAACAGTTATGAAGATTGTGCAATGTCTAGTTCCGAAAATGGAAGCTCTCTTACGAAAAAAAGGTTGCGTCAACAATATTATTTGGATTTAATTCAAAGATAAAATTTTATGATTCATATACTCTTAAGTATAACTATGGGTACATATACAAAATAATTCCATTGATATTAAAATAAGCTAGTTTTCTTTTAGTTCAGTAGACTTTTCAGTTAAAATCGTTGTTCACTTACGTGAATTTATTTTTTACGCAATTTATATATGTATATAAACCAAAAGATATTTTATTAAACTAAATATATTATTTTTATAATCCGCTTTTCATAAAAGTAAGTACAATAAAATATTCTTTAACACTTAACTTAATATGGTAAAAATATAATAGTACCTCCAAATAAGGAACCTACACAATATGTCTTAATTCCAGAAATTTAAACCCACAAGACCAGACATTATGTATTTTATCCTTTAATGCTAAGCAAATTAATTTAATTAGAGAGAGAAATTCAGTATATCTTTCTTTAAATAAATCATGTCCAAATAAGTACATTAGTTACAGGTTTTTTCCCCTTAATTTTGAAGTTAATGAAAAGTTAAAATTCTTAGTTGAAAAAGTTTTATTAATGAATAAATGTTTGAAATGAGCAGTAAAATCTTGTATTTACAGAAAGTTACGGAAAATACTCTATTGTACGAATCTTTTGAAAGCCTTTGCATTGTGTCAGCCTAAGCACGCGTTTTTATTTTTATGTAAATCCAAAGAAAACGCGAGTCTATGAGGTATACAATAGCTTTATTATACATTCTGTTTTGTCTATAAATAGAAGCGTCAAACATACAGTGTTGTACGTTAAGTTACATTGATTAAGTTACATTACCCTATATTAAGTTACATTGATTTATTAGCTAACACTTATTGATTTATTTAAAGAAAAACATAAGCTATATATATATATATATACTACTCTCTCTCTCTCTTGTCTTTGAGATCCTAAAATTTTACCAAAAAAAATCATTTATTTTTCTCTTAACTTATCTTTGAATTATTTTTTTAGTTTCAGTTTAATTGAATGTCCCTAAATGAGAGGTAAATAGATAAGGTCCATATTCTAAGAGAACGATATCAACATTAAATGAGCCTATTTCAAATTGTATCTTACAGGAGGTACTACAGAGAATGTGTATTTTAATGTATATCTTAAAAAATAAATAATTCAAAATTAAAAACATAATTACCTGTTGCTATTTTATACGATCTAAATGAAAGAGATTGATTTGTGCCTTCTTCGAAAAGGAGTCTGTTGATGGCAACGATCACAAGTCAAGTAACTTTACTCAAGAGTAAAATAAAACAGCTCCAGTTGCTTGATATCTTCCAAAAATTCTAATTGCCTCTGTCCCCTTTAAGTTAGCTGACACCGAACATTCTGTGTTGTGTGGGGGAAGAATGTCCATTCTGACCTCACTCCCAATAGGGAGAGAGTGACATAAGAAAATAAGAGAAAGCGTATCAAATTTCTTGATTTAACATACACATCAGCTTTGAACCATTCAAGGTTCAACACATAAGAAAACAGACATCAAACGTATACAGTACGAAATAAATAAATAATATACTTAAAATATAATACCAAATTCACAATACTAAATACTAATATATAACTGAACATCGCAAAAAAGATAAATCAAATACATATTTAACAATAAATTCTATCAGTAAGCCAATAAAATATTTAAATGTGCATGTAAATGCAAGTAATTTTTCCCACCAAGACACATTTATAAATAAGAAAGTGTAAACGCCGATAACATTTTAGCAGACGTAATTTTTAATTGTACATAAAAATGAAATATTAAAGAACTGGAATTTGTCGAACGTTGCTCTAAAAGAAATATTCTGTTTTGTGCACATTTGAGTCATCCTTAAAGTAGTAATACCATAAGTAAAACAAAATAATTACCGTTTTCCCCTTTATATCAGGCCAGTGAAAATCATACTAAGATAAGCGTATCTATACCTGTATCCCGAGGCCGGGTGCCAATTTACTTGCTACAACAAAGCGCCCCCTAGTATAATTTTACAAAAGATAAAGTCTTTTACAAATGTGTGTTATCGCCCTTTTTATAAAAGATATAGTCGCTTTTACAAAAAATGTAGTAGTTACAAATTTTATTAGTAGCGGTCGGCATTTCAATTCAGTCTATAAAATGATTATGTGTTCCAGGTTTCTAAAGCATGAATAATAATATTTCAGAAAATATTTTCATACAAATTTTTTTGAAACAAAAAAAAAATGTACTTTTCAAATTCGGTCCAAATGCCGCCCCGGACATGGGTCCAGTTTTCCCAGCCCTTGCTGCTAACGTAGAAAAATAGTGAACACGGTAGCGGGCTAAGTGGATCAGGTGACATGAAATTATTTTTCAACTAGGAGATGGAGAATACATAAAAGTGGACAAATATATATATATATATATATATATATATTTAAATATATAAAATACCTCACAAATATAACCAAGCAAATATTCAAATCATTTAAACCTAGAGTACAACATCATATTTCAAAATTTCAATGGCGAATAAAAATAATGAATATCAACGTTTTCAAGCGAAATTAAAATTGTATAAGATAAAAATTATAAAATATCCAAGTGCAACCTCGGACTTAGGACGATAAGTGGGTTAAAACTAGTTTGATGCGCCAACCTTCCCCTATTGCAACTTGTAAACTAATCTGGAAATAATATCCAAATTCACAAAAATTTTCAAAAGAAGCTGCAAGATTTTTTCTCAAATAACTTGATACCAAGTAAAGCAACAAGAAACTGCCTTTTAATAGAGGTACAACACTTACACTAGAAAGGAAATTGGGCATTGTTTATAAGCGTTGTAAAACCATTGACACAAAAATCACTTCTTTCAACTATTTTGTTTTTCAAAATTGTAAAGCTATTATTAAATTGAAAACTTTTAACTTCCCTAAATGCATATTGAATTTACACACTCGTGTCTTAGGTAATATAAACCATATTAGATGCTTTCGAAAAGTAACTTTCGCAAAAATCATTTTTTGAGATCCAATGCACCACTAGTTCCACTGATAAACAAAAAAATACTTTCTCTATTGCGTATTGCCGGCTCTGCCTCGAATTTTAATTATGAAATGGAGGATATGTATAAAGAGTAGGCATTAATGGAGAATGGACTAGTGAACTCTACACTAACTCTAGATTTCTTGAACTATGTTATGCTATCGGGAAATCCGGACTTATGTTGATTTTTCAACAACTATTCAACATTTATTCGATTTTTTTAAAAATTATTTTGAGAAATTCGCAAAAATTTTGCTTGATCTATAGAATTATAGGCGGCCTGCGGCCGCCCCTTGTATTGGCCGCCCTTGTGCGGTGCACGCGCTGCACACCTGCTAGGATCGGCCCTGTCAGAAGGTATGACACGACTAGGCATTTACTTTTTAACAATGTTCATAATGAAATAAGAGGTAGTTTCAATTGCAATGCGTCAATTGTATATTTACGCGCAAGAATATCATTTAAGTTAACATTGTACGTCAAGGGATTAGCTTCGCGTAACTGCTTGAGTGCTGAATGGGAAACAGTGAGCCAAGTTAGTTACCAGAATGTAGTTGTCATGCAGCCTATTCTAATTAATTGTTATAAATTAAATCCAATCGCACATTATGAAGAACCCTCTATGACAAACAGCCTGTGAGTCGTTGAATATTTCGAAAGCGCAATACTCTGCATTAAATTTGGATTTAAAGTGGATTGAGCAGAATTTTGCGAATACTTCAGCGGGTTAATTCTCTCCGGAGAGAAAGCCATTATATCGTGTGTCTGACTTTCATTCACGACACCCTTTTTCATCTGCTCCACAGCATGCGACAGCTTTTTTTTGAGCGTGTGTGCTCGAAGAAATCCTGCGATTCCCTGTTACGAACCCTAGGTGCTTTTGTTCTTGGCCTTTGGATGTAGGCAGATATACATTTCCGCTTCATCTTCAAAAAGAAAATCCGCTTCCATTTAGAACCAATACCGTCTGGCGAAACCTCTTTGATCAGCTTTTGCGAGAGGGTGGAATTGCGCGGGAATCTCTTCCCAAATGATATTTGTTTTAAGAGTTTGCGGACTGTATCACGGTGCTAATTGCACTAATGGAAATCCGAGCCCCGCAGGACTTCTCCGAGGAGAGTCTATTTTTGATTCTTCAATATTGACTCTCTGGACTGAGTTTGCGGAGGAGAGGAGCCTCCCTCCGTTATTTGTGGATGGGAAAGCCTCTCGCTCGGTGGAGGCGGATTCCTTCGGCGGTGTGGCAGACATGAAAAAGGGAGTGTTCAGAGCCGAGTGTGTTTGGTTACTTTTTGGAAACGAGTGTTAATATCACCTCAAAATAGTATTGCCACATCACGCACTGGAGATTAGTCACTCCACCCTGTTTACTTTACTTTGTTACTTTCGACTCTGCATCGAAGATCAAAGAACGCATTCGATTTTTCGTTCGCGCCATTATAAGATTAAGAACCAATCCAAATGAATTAGTTGCCTTTGATTTATTTAGAGCAGTTTGTTCGTCATTTTATTTTACAAGTTGAATAGGGAAATGTGAATTGGTTTCGCAAACATGAATTTATTCTGGTGCCGTAGCTCGAGTCAAGTTATATATAACAATTTTAAGAACAAAACTCTTTGAAAGAACCGATATTAAATTAAAACTTGCGTAATTACCCGTGGATAATGATTTATCGCCTACAAAATTAATGAGTCATTTTG
>BMAO01015796.1:0-20608 GCA_019973975.1 Trichonephila clavata
CCGAAATCACTCCGCATACTAGAAAACCAAGTCCAGTTCGTGCGCCATCTCTGGACGGCGAAAGGAGTCAACTATTCTTAACATCCTCCGGGGGCGGGAAGATGTAGTCGATGGTGGTAGGGCAAGACTGCAACTTGAGAGACTGGTCTTGTCATGACTCCACGTGAAGTCTGTATAGTGACGACACGGCATATTCCGTCAGATCCAGGATGTGTGGCCACAATCCTTCCGGGAGTCCACCTGGTGCTGAAAGAGGCTGGATTCTTGAGTAGGACGAGGGATCCTACCGTGAAGTCTTTCTGGCCTGCATCCATTTGGTTCGGGACTGCAAGGTGTTGAGGTAGGAGAGCTGCCAGCGAGACCAGAACATCTTTTTCAACTTCATCAGAAGAGACCACCTAGAATGAAGACTCAGAGATTGGTTAGTTAGACTGTGATCAGGGAGTTCAAGCAAGGGACACCCGATAAGAAAGTGTCCGGGTGTTAACACCTGGAGATCTTAGGGTCTGATGATAGCGGATAAAGAGGACGTGAATTTATGCACGCCTCGATTTGGCACAGGATTGTAGCTAATTCTTCAAAGTTCAGCACAGCGCTTTTAAGGTTTTGAGCAAATGATGCTTTGTGAGTTTGACTGAGGCTTCCCACACACTCCGAAATTTGGTGCATATGGAGGAATGAAGTGCCACTGAATGTTTTTGCTTGACGAATAGTCCTGGACATTAGAGTTGTGAAGTAGTTTAAACAAGTCCTTCAAGTAAGCTGAAGCACCAACGAAATTTGTACCGTTGTCAGAATAAATGTCTGATGGATAGCCACGGCGTGACACAAATCGACGCAGTGCTGACAAAAATGCTGCTGCTGATAGCGAAGATACGAGTTCAAGGTGCACTGCTTTAGTACACATGCAGATGAAGAGGCAGATGTACGATTTGAAGTTGCTGGCCTTGCGAGTATGTTGGCACTTTGTCGTGATAGGTCCAGCAAAGTCAATGCCTACTTTTCAAAAGCACGACAAGGGTGATTCGTTCGATGGGTAGATCACCCATCATTTGAGAGACTGGCTTCGCTACAAGCTTAAAACAGTCTACGCAGTTGTGTAGTTCTTTTCTGACAGCTGATTTACCATTAGGTATCCAAAACTGCTGACGAATGAGGGATAAGACTAGTTCCTGCCCAGCATGGAAATTGACCCTATGAAAATGTCTAATGATTAGACTTGTAAAGTGATTATTTTTTGGTATGAGCATAGGATGCTTTTGTTCAAATTTAAGAGTTTGTTGGAGACGAAGACGTCCTCCGACACGAAGAATTCCTCAGAGTCAAGGAATATATTCAAAGACTGAAGGTTGCTAGATTGGAAGAGGCTTGTTACATTTCAAGAGATTAAGTTCTGTCTCCATTTTGTAACAATTTGACTACCTTTTTGATTGAGGTTTCTAACTCATGTGTATATAAAGGCCCAGTAACTTTGGACACTGATTTGGAATTATGGTAGAATCTGAATATCCATGCAACAGTCCTAATTACTTTCATGTACGAGGAAAACTTATCCAAGAAACTAAGAGAATTATCAACACCAGTTGAAAGAACAATAGAGTCACTTAATGATTCAGACTGATCAATAGGAACAAGTGGAACTGGCTGTTCAGAGAAAGGAAGAAATGAATTGGAAGAAGGATGGAAATCATGAAGCCATTTTGGACCAGTTACCCACTCTGAATTTTCAAGAAGTTGTTTCGGGTAGAGGCCTCTTGTTGCCCAATCTGCCGGGTTTAATTTTCCCGGAATGTGATGCCAAGATTCTTTTGAGGTTAGTGTATGAATTTTCCCAACCCTGTGTTGCACAAATTGATTTCCTTTTACAGGTGGATTATTTATCCAACTCAGTGTAATTGTTGAGTCACACCATAAATAAGTATCGTGAGTGATGTTAAGAGATCGCTTAAATGTATCTAGAAGTTCAGCCAAAAGCAGAGCACCACAAAGCTCTAATTTAGGTAATGATATTGTTTGTACAGGTGCCACACGAGTTTTTGAAACCATTAAGAATAAGTGTGGCGAATCAGAAACAACACGTAAGTATATTACGGCTGAATATGCCTTTGAGGAGGCGTCACAGAACCCATGAATTTCACAGTGTTTAGCATTTAGTGTTTGAACATATCTGGGAACTTTTATTTGTTTGAGGCATGAAATTTCTGCTTGAAACCGATTCCATCTATTAGGAATGTCTGATGATATCTCATCATCCTTTAATTGATTATTAGAGTGAAGTTCTCTTTCAAGAGAATAGAATCGTTTTAATGCACCCTCCTTACTATCTCCAAGACTTGAATCATCTCTAAATGGCAGTTTTAGAATATATCTACCATCAGCATTACGAATATGAGAATTTACGAATATAGACTCACATAGCTCATCCTCATCATTTGACGGAATTTCCTTAGGAACAGATTCAAGTTCCCAAAATTGTTTCAAAGAATGGTCTATGTTTAAAAGGGAGTGACAGATTAGGGATGAATTTCGATTATATGGTGTATTTATGGTACCTGACAATAAATGACCTAATTTTGTTGGCAATGCTGATGGGGTACCTTTGGGTCCCATTATAGGAGTCCCTGAAATTATTGTCATAAAAACATCAGCACCTAGAAGAATGTCTATTTCATTTTCAATATAAAACGTTGGATCAGCAAGAGTTAGATCTTTGATATGAGGCCACTCATGATATTTAATTGGAAAGTTTGGCATAGCAGAAGTGACTTTCGAGACTAACAAAGCTTTTACTTGAAATTTATCAGAGGAAACACAAGAAAAAAATTCCAAGTTTGTCGAATATAACGAAGTTTCAGCAAATGTTTCATTTACACCTACTAATCTATGATTGGTGTGTTTTAATGGCAATTTTAAGCGATCAGCACATTGCTTGGAAATAAAGAATTTTGAGAAGCATTGTCTATCAAAGCACGGCAAGTTATTTGTTGACCATGTTTAGATTTAACATTTATTAATGCTGTGGACAACAATACGTGACCTTCTGCCAATTGTGTGCAATTGTTAGACACTGTCACAACAGAATTTGCTTGAGTATCTGCTGAAGGACTGACTGAATATCTGTGTAATAATGTATGGTGTCTTTCAGAACAGTTTTTACAAGAGAATCCTATTCTACATGTGTCAAGCCTGTGGTTACTCCTCAAACAATTGATACATAAATTATTGTTCCGTACCACTTGCCATCTTTCATTTACATTCATAGAATTAAAAGTTGGACATTTGAATAAGGCATGGCTTTGACAACATAGAATGCAATTGTTACTTTGACCAACATCTAATTTTACCCCTGATTTTACTTGGTTACATTTGACAACAGTAGTATTTACATTTGATTTGTTAAATGAATTTAATGGTTTAACATTACCTTTCTTAATGTCAGGTTTTACAAAGTTTAACTCATTCAGACCACGAGCTTCTCTTTCAATGAAAACTCTAAATTCCTCAAGAGTGGGAATTTTATTAGTTTCCAAAGATAATTCCCACCGTTGCCTAATACATGCATCCACTTTTGAAATGAGAAAATTTATTATGATCAACTCTGTTAATGAATTTGTTTCTAAATCTAAAGTTTTTAAATTTCGAATGACTTCATTGCAAATATCTATTATTTCCAAAAGCAATTTTGAAGTATTTGCCCTGGATATCTTAATACTAAATAGCTTATTTATTTGGCTAAGAGCTAATTGTCGTTTGTTTTCATACCGACTGCACAGTATATCCCAACAGTTCTTAAGATTGTCCACAGTAATTGCAAAACCCCGAATTAATTTGGCTGCATCCCCGCGAACAGAAGCCTGCAGATATTGCAATTTTTCAAGATCACTTATTGATTTGTTATCTAGAATCGAAGACTTAAATAACTCTTTGAATGAAATCCAGTTCTCGCAATTTCCATAAAAATGCGGAACTTCAAGTTTTGGTAAATTAACTACTGAAGATTTTACATGAATACTATTTTTTACTTCCTCAAACTCAGATTTGTGTTCAAGGTCAACAATCCAATTAAATAATATATCTTTATATTTCATATAAATGTCAAATGACTCATCACTTTCATGCGTTGACAATTCACCGAATATTTCAGTTAATCTATTTTCGTATTGCAACACTTGGGTTTTTAAAACACGTATGCGTGATTTATTATCATCGCATTTATTTATTCTACTTTCAAAAACTTTTAATTCTTTTATAATTAAATCAAATTTACCACTATTTTTCGACTGTTTTGGAGCCATGATTTATGAATGAAATTTTAAAATTCTACACAAAATACACAACTATACCAATAATAACAAATGCCGACACAATGCAAATACACAACTATCAAAAAATATTCTACACAAAATAGAACAACAGAATAAGTCTAGAATCAAATAATAAATAATATCAATCAGAATGTATAAGAATACTTCAAGAATTCGTATCAGAATAAATGCACTAGAATAAGAATATCGAGTATGAAACGAATAATATTAATCAGAATGTATAAGAATACTTCAAGAATTCGTATCAGAATAAATGCACTAGAATAAGAATATCGAGTATGAAACGAATAATTAAAATAACAAAGACTAATCACATCAATAACTCTCCGGCTCGACGGACCACATGTTATGAATGAGAATGAGACTTTAGATTTTGAGTTTGATGTAGAATGCAATTATGAATTGTATAACGAACGGATTTTGACTTACCGCCATTTTCCATGCTAGGCGTAGGAACACTGTGGAAGTATTTGGACAGCGGAATGAAAAATATATAGCTGAAGAGTATTAATCATTCACTTCAATGATTTCACAAGTCGACTTTTCAAGTATATATTTACTTCACACACACACTCATGCCTTTACATGTAGATAAAAGAAAAACATTACACTAAAACATAATCGCAAGAATGGCGACCAGTACAACCGAATCATCCGAATGGAATGTCGTTTTCCCCCGAAATCACTCCAGATACTAGAAAACCAAGTCCAGTTCGTGGCGCCATCTCTGGACGGCGAAAGGAGTCAACTATTCTTAACAATATGCTACGAATGTATTTTTATAAAACTGTTTTAACCTGATATTCATGTTATTTTCTAAAGAATGTACTAAAATACTTAAAATTTCATAAATACTTGTTGAGTTATGGCTTGTCATTTATATAATGGTCTCATAAAGAATGTCACATTTATTATAATGTTTTACTCAATCAGCTCTAAACTTTTTCAAATTTTAATAAAACATTACAATTTTAGTACATTTTTTAGATAAATGCATCTAATTTGTTTTAGTAATACTTTTACTCATTTTCATTTATTACATTTTTCTCTAAATGCTTTAAAGTCTATCATAAATATTGCTAAAATTTCACTTATATCTGTGATTTTAGTAAAGTTCAGGAAGTTTATTTTAAATATTGTTGGTTAAATATTAGTTTATTGGTATTGAGTCCTAAGAAAGCACATTTATACTGTTTAAATGTGCTATTTTCTTTTTTTAAAAAGTTCTACGAACGTATTCGGATACTTTAAGAAAATAAAAATCTATCTTGAGAATATATTATTTATATTACAAATATATTTCAACAAGACACACACATAAAGAATTTAAGATAAAACCTATAAGTTTACTTTTAAAGAAAAACTTTACTCATAAAATTCTTTAATCATAGCGCCATTTTGCTTACCAAAGTTAAAAACCCGCATATTAAAAAAAAATTCGGAAATCAGACAAATTTAATTTAATGTTTATTTTTTTATTTTTATAGCATAAAAGTATTTTTTAGTAGAATTTCTTCCAAACTATTTTGGTTAGATCCTATTATTTTTTCTTCGCCACATAAAACTCATGCAGATAAGAATCAAACATTTCCTCGGTTCGATTCACTTGTATTTTAAAATGTTTATTTAATTTAGATGTGACATATTTATCAATTCACACTCACAAACACGGCTATTTACAATGCTTATAATGCAATCATTGATGAAACAAGAGCTCGCAGGCTCGTGAACAATAAGTTCACTTCACATTAACTAATAAACGGTAATTTTTAAAATAATAAAAATGGACCGCCCATGTGTGAAAATGCGCCGTTGGAATTTATCAACTTTTCTGGAAATACTTTTCAATGAAAGAAACGTACTGCGCATACGCGAAATTGCACCCTTCCGACTTCTTTAATGATAAAAAAATTCAGGAGGGTTACCAGATTTGGCACATTTATCGATTTGGCGAGAAAAAAACTTGGTGGGATAAGTGGCCGATACGACAATCCAACCTATGTGTTTCTTGTTCTGATTACTGGTTGTACATCTTAATAAGCCGTGTAACCACATCAGGCTACAATGAGATTTGCCCTATACATTGCATGTATCCAGTAATAGTTATATGGTGGTAGTTGTAGTTATATAGTGCTCAAGGGGTTATATATATATATATAATCAGCAGTTCGTGAGAGAATCTCCCTCCCTCTAATGTTAGTGAAGTGAGTTCCTTATGGGAACACTTTCGGAATCTTTGGTACGGAAAATTTTCACGAAGCTTAAAAGTTTAATTTTCAACATTACGATATTTGGGTACAAAAATTATTTTTATATTGAGTCACAGTATTAAAAATACCTTGTGACCGATCTATACGCGTCCTTCCATTAACCCTCTTGGGACATCTTTGGGCTATAAATAACAACAACCCTTTCTGAAGAAGAAACCGAGATATGCAGATTACGTCTATTATATATAGTACAGGTTTGCTTGCTAGGAAGATAGATTGATAGATAGGTAGATAGAGAATTGCTGTTTAATTGAAGTTGCCAGGAGATTGAAATATTAAGAAGTAGAAGATAGGAAGAATATCTACAGATCAGGTATTAGTCATATTGATAGCACGTTTTGAGCTTTAAATTGTTAAAGAGATTTAAGAAACAGTTAGTCACATAGTTACAGTGTAAATCATTTATTAAAGTAGAAGATTAAAGCAAAACCCCTGTTCTTTTCTGGGAAACATCTCAACCTAGTTGGTTAATTGCATTTTGTCTGTGATAATCTGTGGGCTGAATAAATATTTAAAAAGTATCATGTCGAGTCATCCTTCACTTCCTCCCACACCTTTAGCCGGGTCCAAAAGTAGACAGAGGGGGTAACAATCTTTGATATTTCTTGTTTTTAGAAGAAATAGAAAATTTTATTTTCTGTAAAATATTATCTAAATATCATAAAAAGAAAGTACAACCTCTGACAATAAATTTCAGTGAATAGTCCTATAACTTTAACATAAATGAAATGTTAACGAAGGTTACCTTACTGTCTTTCGAAATAGTCACCTCCCATAACTATGCACCTCTGAGATCTGCTATACATGTCCTAAAACCTTTGCTAGAAGTCTTTTTTGGGATGGAGTTCAAAAGATTCGTCCCGCTTCGTTGGATATCAGGAATATCGTCAAATATCTTTCCTTTCAAAGCGAGTTTGAGTCGTGGGAACAGAAAAAATTTGGATTGAGATCTGGTGAGTATAGTGGATGTTCAATTTGCACCACCCCTTTTTTTCCAGGAACTGTTTGACGATATCGGCCGTTGAAGGCTAGCATTGTTGTGAACAAAAAAAATCATGAACCTTGCTGTGTGTACTGGGGTCGGACCCTGTGTAGACATTTCATGAAACTTGTTAAAATTTCAATGTACCTTGCAGCATTCATCTTCGTTCCCTCAGTTAGAAATTTCTTATGGATAATAACCTGACTGTGTGCGAGATTTTTCTGCTCTGACCTTTTTCCGACAAGGCGATGCAGGAAAATGCTATTCCATTCTTTGCCGTTTCGTTTCAGGGTCGTACCTAAGACACCAAGACTCTTCCTCAGTGACAATACAGCTCAAGAAATTTGGTGTCGCATCCGCCGTTTCGACAAAATCCTGTGAAGCCTCTAAACGTGCCCGCTTCTGATCGTCAGTCAAGTGATGTGGCAAAAGACGACAACACATTTTCCTCATCTCTAAATTCTGGATAATGATTTGCTGTACAGATTCAAGGTTAATTTACAGTTCATCAGCTGACATACGCACAGTTAATCGACGGGTTTTCGTGATTAATATTTCCTCACTTTCTCAAACTTTTCGTCACTGACGGAGATCAACGCTCTTCCGCTACGGGGTTTGTCAGAAACACTTTCCCGGCCTTCTAAAAAACAAGCGCACTACTCTTGCGAACACTTCATGGACATTGCTTGATATTCTTAAGCACATGCCAGTATCGCATAAGTTTCTTTCGGTGTTTTGCCAAACTTAAAACAAAACTTTAAATTGATCTTTTGTTCGCTCATTTTCCTGTTCTCAGTTAACCCGCGATCACTCGCGCCGGGTGTTGTGTACACCCAGCAACAAGAAACACTTCCTAGAATTCCACAAAGAATACTCAGAACCACGATTTTTTCTATAGCTGCACATTTTGGGTCATTGAACCTTCAGGCCTGATGCAATCACTCTCACTCGGACGATTGAAACGTAATGACCTTCAAAAGTGTATCTGGGGTGCTGAGAGCAAACCGCGAGTGATTGAGTTATATTTTCGTACTCGAAGCATCTAAAATAGGGTAAGTGTTTCACTCTTTCCGTTAATATTTTATTTTCAAATACATTAATATGCATGTATATTTTATTTAGAATTTCAATAATTGTAGTATAAAAATAATATAAAACTTAAAAATAATTGTAAAATATTACTTTTTGTTAAAAAATTTTAAACCGTTTTTCAGAAATTACGGCAAACATTCCATGGGAAAGGGAGCAACAGCAACTTGGTCTTCTATTAGATACTGTATCGATAGATTCTGAGGCTGAACTAAGTGATTTCGAAGACTGTGTAATTTCAGAAGAGCACCATATTAAACAATCTGTTCATATCATGCATACTGCACAAGAATTGGAAGAAACTTTGAGCAAGAAACAACAAATAAATTCACGGAAACAAATAATTGACAAAAAATTCAAAAGAAGCTTTACTGACACAGAAGATAGTAAAAAGAGCATTAATTCACCAAAAAAGGGGCTCTGCACTGTTTGTCCACGGGTAAAAGATGTAAAAACCAATTGTGTTTTCCTTCAATGTAAAACAAATATCTGCTTAAAGCATATGAATACAGTCTGCTCTGAATGTTTGGAAAATGATTAAAATATTTGTTTTCTACTTTCTACTATCCTTAACATTAATTACAAAGTAAGTTTATTACTGGAAAAAACGTTTTACTTGTGTTTTATGAAAAAATATATAATTACATGTTTTATAATGAAAATTTTGTAGGTTTAGTTTAAATTAATATTAGTCTTATTTGTGTGCAATAAATTTAATAATTTTATTTGCATAATACAAAAAACATGTTTTACTTCATAAATATGTATCATAATTGACTTAAAATTTTTTTTCATCCTTTAATACATGTGTTAAAAGTTTGGGGTGTTCTCTACACCCCGCGAGTAACGACGGTAGCAAAAACAGGCGCGAGTGACCGCGGGTTAAGAACCAAACACACTAAACAAGCACTTTGTAAGACAAGTCTTACACGGAACACAAACGACGCTGAACTGAACAACGGTGGGGGCAGATGGTCAATACCTGGCACTACGCATGTGCAGCGTTTCGTTTTGCCAGTTTTACCAGATTGGCCGTTCTGTCTTCATTCACCGAATTTTATTGCCAGAGGTTGTATGTCTATTATAGCACGTGATCACTACCAGAGTCCCCTTCCTGCGCACGTAATGCACATACATAGCTCTTTTTTACCTTCAGTGGTGTAATGTACACACCCACAGCGTGGGAGGGGAGCAGGATACTAGGGGCCCCAAAGGTTATGGTTTTGTAATCTTTGTAAGATCCGGCTTGAGCCCAAAACCTGACTTTGCGAGGGGGGGGGGACCTAAATGTTCTCCGTTACTCCATTGGATACCTTATTTATCTTCCTCTTACAACATGACACGTTTCTCACAAAAGCTTGTCGAACCCTGTACTGAGATTTTTTTTTTTTTTTTTTTTTGAATTTTATTTCTTTGTTGGGTGTAAAAATTATAAGTGCACTTCTTTCCAACAGAAAACTTGTGTTGTAGATTAGAATAAGATAGCTTGATGCGGACTCCAATAGACCAAAGAGTACCGAACATATACCCTGTTGACCGACTATAGTGTTGCCACCGATCACTACGAAGAGGAACAAAACGGTTTCATATCGAATGATATTTTAACTTAATAGAAGTCTTTTATTAAACGCAACAGCTCATGAGGGCCAAAGCCTACTGTGCCCATTTTTGTTTTTATGACCTTCAACACTCAGGTGTATGAGTAGTTGTTCCGATGAGGTGATCAGTCTAACGCGAAACCCCAGTGTTCAGTACTAAGCAAGCTTGGTACTCATTTATCGACCCACTGAACGGATGAAAGGCTGAGTTGACCTCACCCAGCTCGGGATTTGAACCCTAGACCTGCGGCGTGGAAGCGAGATATGCTACCACTCATTCTCTAGAAGCCTTATAGTTGTTCAAAAATTATTGAGGGTCGCACACAAAGAGATTTGTAATTATCGTATATGTGTAATACTTATCTTATTAATAATTATCAAATATAAAAAAGAGTGTGATTGTCAAAAATTAATAAAGACTGTGTGGAAAAAAATTAATAATGCTTTACTTATTTTTTGTGGGTTGTACTTAAATATAATGATTGTAAATTTTCTTAGGTGCCTATTTTTAGATTTGTTATTCATCTTGGTTCAAAAGTTTATTTACAATAAATGACTCAGGTAAACTTGAGTTGTATCATTTAGAAAAAAAATGTACTATATAGTTTATTTTATATCTATATTCAACAACAGACATTTAATAATGTATAGCAATCTTTAAAAGTTATATCGATGTTTTTCAACATTTTACCCATCATTATGCTTCTAATTTTCCAGATATTTTTTTATTGAAATTCGAAAAAAAACGCTACTGCTTGGAAAGTTAATTGAATGATCTTTAAGAGCTTATATCAAAATGTTAATGTTTCAAGCAAATTTAAGTCTTGAAGTTTGTACTGAAGTCGTTCTAATTTTTCTTGTAATTAAGGAAAGCTGTAGTAATTGCTCGACTATAAATCACTTCGAAATGGAATGAAGCAATTGAAAAGAGAGATTATGAAGTAGTAAAAAGTAATATATGCGCAGGCAAGTTAGAAAACTAATGGAAAGCCATATTTTATGCATCTCTGCAGCGGAGATAGGGAATTAGAGAGAAAAGGTATGATTTATATTCAAAAAGTACCCGGGGGTGTTGGGAGCTCAAAAGTGGGAGTAAATAATAAAATTTTAAAGATTCTCAGTAACAAAATGGTATATTTTTGATGTTTTATTAGCAGATTTGGGTAAAGAAGTACAAATTGACAGTTTACCGACTTTTCTCTGGTAAAGCATTTGTTATTTTGATAACTACTCCAGCACATAAAGATGCGTGAATCTTTGATAATTGCTTTGATGTTGCTGTACTTAGTCTATCACGCCTCAAGCATGCATGACATTTTGTGCATGTGTTTCCGTTTAATTATTACTTTATTAAATAGAGAAATAGAAGGTGTTGGATAAAGAAATATTCGTGAATGCTGGCTCGAGTTTTTTTCAAAGTGTGATAGATACTATTGGACTGTATTTTTGCTTTATAGCGAGACGGTGCTAATCGCGCCCTGCTCCAAGAAGAAAGCTACAACAATAACTTCTGCCGGACGTTTTCATCAAATTATTGGCACATGTGCTCAGTCGGCGGATGGCATTCTCGCTAAAAAAAAAGGTTACAATTACAATTACGGATAGAACAGAAGAAAAAATAATTAGGTGATAAAAAAAAACGAGAGAGAGATAGGGATGTGTATAAATGTTGCTCATATCCAATAAGTATTTAAAAATTAAATCTAAGCATTATGAAATATTCTTATAAACAAATGTTCAATATTTTGAAAGTTTTTTTCAATTCCTACAATTAGTTCCCTCTCTCACTATATATATATATATATTTCAAATTTTCAATCGTATATAAAATACTTTTTTTCATCCATTGCAGTTCAAATACATTTTTTAAACTTGTCGTGGATGAAACTTGATGTAAACAGATTTTTTTAAATATTAATTCATTAATTAGATTTTATTTTTTAATTTTAAACTTATTCTGAGATATTTCTGACGAAGTTAGAACTACCACCAACAGATGGCCCCAGTAAGTTTTTCTTACAAATTTTTCTTGACTTCAAGTATATTTTTTTAAACTTGTTGGGGATGACACTTGATGTTAATACAGTTTTTTTTCAAATATGAATTCATTAATTAAATTTAATTAACTGAAATAAAGTTTTTCTTTATTATAGGAACTGACTTTAAATTTTTTTTTTATATTACTTGTGAGTGATTTTCTCAATTTCATTAAGTTTAATTTGTGAGCTAATCTGTGTAAATTAATTTCATTTACATAATTTTAATTTAGATATAAGTACTTTGTAGCTGGTACTCAACGTGTTTTCAAACTAACCTCTAGGGAATGTGTTATTTGATCGATTTGAGGACACTTCGCCTTGTGAAGGAACCGTGATAGATGCAAATTCAGGTTTGCTTTTTTAAGTGATCTGAACTTGAGCAAATGAGGATGTTGATCTTGTAATTGTGAGAAAAATTAAATTTTAACTGAATATTTAGAATTAGCAAGTCAGGCTAATACTCATGGATATAAATGAGATTGGAAAACCTTGTAGAGGAATCATCTATATAAGCCAGCAATAACATCCGGAATTAAGTGATCATTTTGGTCCAGTTGTATGTTACGTGCTTACGGAACCGAAGGTCGCGGGTCCTGTCTTTCAGGATAAGAGTGCAACTTTATTGGTGACCCTGACTGAATTCAGAAAAAGGTAACCTTCTGGTATGTCGTAGCGTCATCTATCCGCAAAAAGAACAACCAAAAAAACTAGCCAGACACCCATGGCGCAGCAAAGCAAACTCGTCGACTCACACGGAGCAGCAAAACAAACTCGTCAGACTCCCATGGCGCAGCGAAACAAACTCGCACGACTCACTTGGCGCAGCGAAACAAACTTTCCAGATTCACTTGGCACAGCAAAACAAACTTGTCAGACTCAATTGACACAACTCCTCCAATTAACGGTAACAACGCTCGCCATAACAATAATATTGTTCGTTTGCCTATCTACCGACTCACTAGTAAGGAGTGTGTAGAAGTATCATCTATATAAGCCAGAACAACTCCGGACTAAAGTTATCATTTTAGTCCAGTGGTATGTTACGTGCTTACTGAACCGAAGGTTGTGGGTTCTGTCCACCCGGATAAGAGCTCCACTTCAACCTCTTGATTGTGATTCAAAATTTCCATTGTTATTTTAATGAATCTTTATCATTATTAGTTGAGGTTTAAGATTCCTCATGATTGAAATGTCGCTTCTTTAGAAGCTAGTCATTATGATATTAATATGCTAAGATATTTGGCTGAATATAAAAGTTGTGTTCACATGTAATGTCTCTGCGCGACTTATCCCCAAACACTAATACGAACTCCGGTTCATTTCAACTTATGAATTTTGTTAAAAGTTTCTAACTTGTATTTTTTACTAGCATATGGATAGGAAATTATAAAAAAATACTTTCATATAGCAATTGAAGATGCTTGCCTATTATTATTGGTTTATTGACAAAGATCGCCAATGATTCATATGTATTTATAAAGAGAAAACCGACTTACTTATTCCCTCATCCCGACAGTGTTGAACCTTTTGACATGAAATCTGGTAAGCATGTTTCCTTTGTTGAATAGAGATCCGCTAAGTACGTATTTTGAGGAAATCGATACGCAAGTGAGGTTTCTGAAGCGTTAAAAATAAATAGGCTTCAGTTTCTGACATTCAAATCCTGTCCTTTGTAAATCAAGAGGCGAGAGCTATAAGAATATTTTTCAATATATTTGAAAGTTTACAATATAAGATTTAGATATCAATAACTTTAAAACAATATATATATATATATAATATATATATATATATACAGTCATAGAATATGATGATATACCCAGTAAAGATGGCAAGTTACGGCTAGTTTATTATAATCTAAAACCCTTATATTCTTGGTACATTTTATAATATACAAAAGAAATTTGAAGGCAAAAACTGTTCTTTCAGAGGTTTTTTCAAAATATTTCAAATCCTCGTACCTTGACCGAAGTTTAAAGTAATGAGCTCCATTGCTAATAGCCCTAACATAGCTTTAAAAAGTGCGCATCAATAAAAAAAAAAGATCAAATCCAAAAATTTTCACATCTCTTTCTATGCTTTATTTCATTAGATTTTTGAATGTTGTATAAAATGCATTATAAGGCATTATATACTAACCACATTTATTTAGAAATTTAGTGTGAAATAATAGAATATTAATGCTTAATATGTGAATTAAATTTTTAATTTGAAGGAAAAAAGACTTTTAAATAATTTTATTCTATACAAGAAAAAGGACTTTTATGCGCAAGATGTACTCCGCTGGACGTCATTTACGACACAAAAAGAATAATATTTAAGAAAAATTCGATAGCAATGGTTTTTATCCAATTTCGAACACTTGTTTCCCATAACGTTAACTAGACGTAAGTCTAAAAGAGTCAGTCAAAATTTCGAATATTTTCTAATGTAATTCAATAAACTAGTACTTAAGAGGACCCTAGTCAAGGACTATGCTGATGTCGTTTTAGTTATTAAACATAGTTTGATATTCTATTTTACCATTTTTTGAAGTTTTGATATTCAGCACTTATATACTTAAACGCTCTCAGAAATATATTTGTGTGTGCGTGTGTGAGAGAGAAAGCACTAGAGTATCCAAAGATCTGAATATCATATATATATATAGATTAACATTGATAATATTATAAAGATTACTATAATTCTAACCAACTTTCAAACAATTTACAAGGAAATAGCAAGACAGTACAGGACAAAGTAAAACAGCCACATACAATAACAAACTCGAAAGCTTATAAGAATGATTGTAGGGCGCTAACATAAGGGACTTTGTAGGGGGTCCTAGTGCTCTCCGTTACGCCACTACTTTCAAGTCCTCCGTTTTGACAAAAGCAACGCCAACAATGAGTTTGCATCCCCATAACCACTCGACTGCGTGGCTGTCTTCTGTCATCGGTGAGAAGTACCGTAGATTGTATTTAAAAAAAAAAATTTTAGGATTAACTTCAGGTACTCCTTAAAATATAGTACTAGAGTGACGTTAATTCATTAAAGAACTAATTCGAAATAAATGAAATTTTACGACGACTAATTAACTTTCATTGGCTAATTAAGCACTACAAATCTTAAGTAAATGTGTGTTCCCACACGACTTGAAATAATAGGGGGAATTTTCGGGAGGAAAAAAAAGTTTGACATACTGCCCAGAATTACGTGATTTTGAAAGTAAAAAGTGTTGATTTAGAAAATGTCATTCTTGTTAGCTGACAATGGTAGAGAGCGAAGAAGTTGCCAAATGCTTGATGTAAAACTATGATACGAAATAATTTTTTTAAGCAAAATCTTAAGTTATATAAATTATTAAAACAGAGTATTTCAGTATATCTCCTAATTTAGAGGATAATGCCAGCAAGCATTTTACGTTTATGAACTATATTAAAAATAAACTTTTTTTACAAAAGTGAGGAGGAAAATTTCGGGATTTCTCTCACGCGCGTTATAGAACTTACCACACAATGGCGAACTATTGTTACGACTGATGGATGTCTCCTGCTCTTGGATTCATATCAAAGATCTCCTGGTCTGATTCCACAGTCCGGGAGGTACTTTTTCGAATTCATAACGTCAGGAAGACCGTAGCAGTCATACAGCCCCTTAAAACAGTGACATGGTTTCGAAACAGCAATATGGAACAAAAATTACTTTGCAACAAAAATTTCAAGTAAGATTTTATCTAGTTTATTTATATACGATGAGCATTGAGTGCTAAAATTCAGTAAAATTCAGTAATTGTATATGTCTGGGTTGTACATTTATTTTATGTGTGTGTGTGTGTGTGTGTGTGTGTGTGTGTGTGTGTGTGTGTGTGTGTGTGTGTGTGTGTGTGTGTGTGTGTGTGTGTGTGTGTGTGTGTGTGTGTGTGTGTGTGTGTGTGTGTGTGTGTGTGTGTGTGTGTGTGTGTGTGTGTGTGTGTGTGTGTGTGTGTGTGTGTGTGTGTGTAGACTCTTAATGTTATTTTATCATAACTTACTAATTTTATGCGTTACTGATACTCACCTTTCTGTTACTCGGGGGAAATGGTTATTGCTGTACTCACGTGGCAAATCTTTTTATCTATTGTTTTAGCTTTGATTTTGATATATTCTAGTAATTATTATAGGCTATAATATTAACGTTTTATATTAATAGATTACGGTTTTATTTGTAATAGTAGTTAAACTCTTCTCTAGACATTTCCTTATAGCCCAAAGTATTGGCAAATACAGGTAAAGGTTGGCTGGCCGCAAAACTTTGTTTAAACCTGAAATCCTGGTTCCTAAGGCCAGGAGTTTGCTATAGTACTACTGTGGCTAAGACTTTATACTATCATGACTATAGTTATCTTAGGTTTATAACTATTTTGTATATATTTTCGAATTATATATATATATATAAAAATAGGGAAGGAGTGAACTAATACTAGGAATTGAAAAAAAGCATGATTTGTCTGCATTGTTGTAACAATGCACACCCAGTTTGGCTAGTTTGGCTGAAAAACCGGTTTTCGACGCCAACTTCTGCCATTGTTTTAACAGTTACATTGTTACTTATAATCTAGATAAATCTAAGTTGGCGACGAAAACCGGTAATTAATTTAATTTAATTAATTAACCGGTAATTAATTGTTTAATATGTGAAAAAACTATATTTACATCAAGTATCATCCACTACAAGTTTTAAAAAAATTATTTGAACTTGATTGGGTGAATAGAAAGAATTTTATTAACGATTGAAAATTTGAACGATAAATATAAAGAGAGTGAACTAATAGTGGAATTAAAAAAGACCATATTATCTCTTACATTTTAACATTTGATTTATCAATTAAGAGAGAAATTTTCATTCTTTCTCTTTCCTTTAATTATATTGTAATCCAAAAAAAAAATTCTTAAATAGTTATCTTTATATCTCCGTACATGATTTTTAGAAATCAAATTTTAAGATAAATGTCTTGAAAAGAAATCAAATTTTTATGAAATATAATTTATTGTACATACACTATATAGAATTTGCATCAGCCAGTTCAGTAGCTTAGTTGGTTAGGCGCTGGTTTTATACTCCCAGGTTTGCGGGTTCGGCCCAAGCCCAAGTCGGTGGATTTTCATGATGCAAATTATCGGCAGGGTCCATATCGTATGATTATGCGGCATGTTAAAGATCCCTAGAGGGCTTGTTTGGCTTTTGTGCTTTAGGCAAAATTAAAAACCCCTTGCATGTGATTTCGCGTTGTCAGAGCTCGGATGTTTTTCTCTGAGGAGGAACTGGACGTCAAAATTACATCGTGGTAATTGGTATGCCTATGTTAATGCCTATGTTAATATACCTATGTAGTGCCACACTAAAAAAAATGGTGCCAAATATATATCTTGGGGGATGAACAAAGTCTACATTTGAAAAAACAATCATCAGCCCCACTTGAAAATATATATTTATATATAATTTATTTTTCTTGTTCTGCTTATACATATGGCAAACTAATACCATTATGTTTTCTTTGTAAAGTTGCTACATTGGCGAATTTAGCAAATATTCATCGCTAAGTTCTCTGTCTTATGTAAAACTTTTTAATGTGCTAAAACAATCATTTGACCTTAAAATATAACAGAGAATAAAGCCAAATAATGAGGCGATAATTCACTAGATGAACTTAACACAACTGTTGTAAAATTCTTAATAATTCGACTACATTTTATTTTCAATTTGAATTCCTGATAACGTATATATTATGTATACTAAAACATATACACATAAGTTGATTGATAAAATATATTTTCATTTTATGTATGGGTTTTTCTTTTATTCAATTCGAATTATTAAAGAAATTATTCGCTGTCACAGCATATTTTTGAAAATTTAGTTCTTTATTGGTAAAAACAAGCATTTGAAAAGTGATCAGGTTCATCGCATTGGTACATAAAACAGAAACCTTTTAGTGGCTAAAACCGTAGATCGGATATCAACAGGCTTTTAATATTGGAAATCTCCAATAAATGAACTATGTGTCAGATAATAAAATTTATTCGTAAAAATCGCAGGAAATGTAATAAATTGATAATTTACATTAAACGGAACAAAAAAGACCGAAAATTATTACTTAAGTTAATTCAATTTATCATACTTTTTATTTAAAAAATCTTGTTTCCACGTGTAACAATAAGAAAATTAATTTTTTCCCACTCTGTCACCTTCATTCGCATTTAGAATAATGCGCCAATTTCTGAGCGAACACCTTAACTCTTTTGGCATCTAAACTCGCGATCTCGCTGCCAAAAACTACACCTCAAGTACTAGTATTTATTTACTTTGTACCCACCGCCTCTTTCCTCCAGGCCGGAACAAGGGCGCTGATCTCGAAGTGAGGAGATAAAAAACGAATTTCTTAGATCTGGCAACAACGATTGTAATTACTGAATCCGGAGCATTCGGGCATCACATGTAATTAATTCGTTCAGCGTACAATAGATCTTTGTTTTCATTATTTAGATCAGAAGTTTTGAAATTCTGTAGCGCGAAGAGTTGAAGGTCCTTTGAACAAAAATAAACTGTTTTGTAAAGGCGAGAAAATTGCAGTTGTTGATTATGTAAATGGACATTAATCGTGGATAAATTCGAACAAAAACTGATGTTATGCTACGCTTATGTAAGGATCCACGTAAAATCTTCCAGATGGTTGGCAAAATACAAAGAAAATTACATTTTATGTTTAAAATAATTTCTGTGAAAAGAAAAAGATAATTTTCTTATTTTTCATTGAGGTACGTATGGACCATTTCTGTATTTTCAATAGTTCCAAACTAGTTCAATTTTATGAGAAAGTATTGAACGAAAAATAATTCAAATTTTAGTAAATGTTCAGACTATTTTCATAAAATAACACTTAGCTTCCCCGTTGTAAGAACATAAACTTGATTCTTCAAAAAGTATCGCTTTATCTATACAAATAAATAAAATTGAAGTGTCTGTTTGTAATTTCACATTAGCAGCTTTTTACTTAATGCACTAAAAGTGTATACGGTACTTATAACAAAAAAACAATTTTTAAAATTTTTGTCTGTCTGTCTTTCTGTCTGTCTGTCTGTTTGTTCCGGCTAATCTCGGAAACGGCTGGTGTGATTTTAAAAATTATTTTACTAATGGAAAGCTACATTAACGGGGAGTAACATAGGCTATATTTTATTCCCGTATTCTTACGGGAACGGGAACTATACGGGTGAACGTGAAACTGAATGCCAAGATGAACGCCAAATTGAACGCCAAGCTGAGCTAATGAAGTCTTTGTTTTGGTTACTGGCGACCGATGCTCTTCATGAGACATAACAGTGTTACGCGCACATGATAATACGCTGACACGTGCCATAATTTTTTTTTATGATAGTTATCTCACTTTTCAGTTAAGTAGAGCATCGGCTGTTTCGGATGCACTTTTAAAAATAATAAATCAAG
Organism: Trichonephila clavata; assembly: GCA_019973975.1. NCBI lineage: Eukaryota > Metazoa > Arthropoda > Arachnida > Araneae > Nephilidae > Trichonephila > Trichonephila clavata. Next base: position 19,768 of record BMAO01015796.1, read on the forward strand.
GCTTCATAAGTAAAAAGCAATGCAAGAAACAAAAAATTGATAAGTTTTACGGTTAGTCTTAATCTTTTTTTTTATTTACATTTTTAGTCACATTTAAACAATAGTTATTATAATCCCAATCTATATCTATACAAATAAATAAAATTGAAGTGTCTGTTTGTAATTTCAAATTAGCAGCTTTTTACTTAATGCACTAAAAGTATATACGGTACTCATAACAAAAAACCAATTTTTAAAATTTTTGTCTGTCTGTCAGAATATAAACAGATATATTTATAAAACATCATGAAATACCCAGCGAAGCGGGAGGGTAACGGCTAGTATATATATAAAGTAGATTATCGTCAGAACTCAGTTAATATTTCGTTCTCAAAGAAGCCAAAAAAATACGTTTTCAAAATTTAAAAAAATATAAAGTAATACGAGGGTAACTCTGAAATTTTTTAGATGCGCATAGACGAGAAGTTACAAAACAAAATTAATGGTTTAATTTAAAAATACAAAGTATTTTAACACAGCAGAGATGACTTTTTACTGACTTACTTTAAGTAGTTTAGCGCAGAATAAATTTTAGACAAAGAGAAAATGGAGTTGACTCGAGAATATTATTGTGCTATGATTTTCTATGATTTTAAAACTGGATTAAATCAAGAGGAATGCGTTCAACGCCTACAATTAGCATTTGGGGATGAATCTCCATGTCGTGCTACTGTATTAGATGGTTTAAAAAAATTTCAGTGATCACAATTCTCTTCAGGATGAAGAATACACAGGAAGGCCCGCGGTCCGCAGTAATCCCGGATAATGTGTCTGCCGTACGAAAAATGTTAATGGATGATAA